>CAJDSM010098033.1:0-13405 GCA_903981925.1 Ostrea lurida
AAAAGGGATTCATCATCTGTTAGAAGTGATAAATGATATTTTGGAGTGTATAAGTCGTTGGGCGCTGGTTCAACCTGGAAAACAAAACAAATGCTGCAATTCAGGATGTGAATACGTTGCAATTCACTCGCTGCTAAATACTGTTAAGGCCCAATATTCAATCAAAGTTAACAGCTTAAACCGATATTACCAAGGTAAATAATGCCACTTGCGTCACGCCAAGATTTGGCCAAAACCTTATTAGTTGGCTATTACGTGTGAAGTATATGCTGGGTCCGTAAACACCTGCTGGGCGACGGTATTAGGAGAAACGAGGTAACAAGGCCTAATTTCTGTCAACACGGAATCAACCTATGATAAGCTGCTATACTATTGGTATGGGTGTTGTTGGAGCTGGCGGGTCTGCCCTGCTGGCGACCTGGTATAGTCATAACGCAGGTTGCAAGCCGAGAATGGCGAACGTGATTATAAACTAGCTGAAATAGTTTAATGCTGAGGTCTCCCTAAGTTGAGGCGAACAGCTGTTACTGTTTATTAAAAATAAGCGCAAACGAAGCAACAGACGCCCAAAAATTGCAATACAATGCGGAGAATTTAATCGTTATATATTTGTAAAATTTTGTTTACAAAGCGATGATATGAGATAAAGCAAATGATTGAAATAGATGGTGATGGACTGAAGAGCCAATGAAAAAATCTAGATGCATTGAAGAGAATTACGGTTGACAAAAAATTAATAGAATTTCAGTATGTATGCGAATTTTGATACACGAACCACTTGAAGCGGCCTGCAGACGAATGGTAGTTCGGAGGCGTACCTGTAATCACAAAGGTGCCCGGAAACGGAAAATAGAAAACGGTTAATACGAAACGGAAATCTACCGAAACGAAAACGAAATCTACCGAAACGAAACGGAAAGAGGATATAGGCCGAAACCGAAACGAAAATCGCGACCGAAACGAACGAAACCCACTAAAACGAAAACGAAACCTACGAGAACAAACGAAACCCACCGAACAAAGAAGGAAGCGGAACATTGTATAACCAACTATTTAATTTATGAATAGCCAATAAATTGGTAAGCCATCTCAGTGATACGGTTCATACAAGGGAAAAGTGTGTGGTATGTGATAAAAGAGTATATAAAACAAGGTGGAATTCGTGAATCTTAGTTCATGCAGTTAGCAAACATCTTGTGCTTGATTAATTATTTTTTAAAACAGGGATGAATGTAACAGCACTTCAATAGATAAATAGACAAGATCAAAAATTACACATCTCCACCGATTGGATTATCTAAGTCAACTCTTAAGATTTTTTACTTTGTGCTTTGCTTTCAAGTGATTGCGTGTTGTCTGTATATTTTACTTTTCCCAGACACCCGGTTATTCTTCCTACGAATGTTTGATTGTAAATAAGCGACCCATCAGTCAACCCTAATCGCATTTTCATCTTTATTGTGGTACTTTCACCCAGGGATCATAAAGGATATTATCATTTTATTGATTATTATAATTAAATATAAGCTTGGTTGTACAAAAAAATATTTTTTGGGGGTTTTTATTTTTCTGTTTTCTTTTTTTTTCTGTTTCAGCATAGACCTTTGGTTTCGTTTCGGTAGGTTTCGTTTTGATTTCAGTGGTTTGTTTCGTTTCGGCCAGATTCGTTCGGTGGATTTCGTTTCGTTTCGGTGGATTTCGTTTTCGTTCGGTAGGATTTCGTTTCTTTTCTATTTCGTTTGCACTTTACAGGTACCCGTAGTTTCGCGCTCTTTAATTCATCGCAAACAAACGGGCAACACTCGTACTATGTACATGATCTAGTGGGGTAACGAACGAGGCTCGGTAGTTATAAACACGTTTATTAAGTAAACTATTGTTTGATAGATCACATGTTCGTTGATTATTAAATTAAAAAAGAGAAGAAAAATGAGGAGGCTGATTCAACAACTTTTATAATCATGATTTGGCTATTACTTGATGCATTTATTTTGTTTTTGAACAATTACACCGATACCTATTTCCAATATAAGTAGAAAAAATAGAGCTATTTATTAACATTGGCGAGATAAATCCAATGAAATGAATTTTATTATATGATATATATATATATATATATATATGGATATATTATATATATATATATATATATATACGTATTATATATATTATAACCAGTAATGAAATAGAATGCAATTAACCCAAAGCAATTTTTAAAAAGGGCTTATTTCAATTACAGCCCTGGGAGAGATCCCTATCGTTTCCACCCAGTGCAGGTATTTAAAAAAGTGTTTGTGTCAATTCTAATCGCATGTGTTTTTTTTTTCGAATGATTGGAATATCCAAGCAAATTGAAGCCCAAATTACGGTAGGTATTTAAATTCAAATGCGATAACATGGTGGGATATTGATCAAGTACATGTGTCGTGTCAGATGTGCACTATGAATGTCCAGTTTTTACATGCAAGGTCCTGTGAAAGAGGCTGTGCAGATTAAGTGTTATTACCACATACCAGACCTCCAAACGATGAATGACCACGGTGCTGTGATTGTTCCCTATCACAAACGATACAAGACAGTCGCAAAATCCTTCCATGATCCAGAAATAATGCAGATCATTCAATGCGGAATAAATCCCCCATTGTGTATTAGGTTTGTTCGCCAACAGAAAATATATGTTGCTGCAAATGGGAGAGAGGGGAACAAAGATAATAGTTCCCGTTATTAAACAAGAGATAATATTTTCCTTTTATAAAGATTAATATATGTCTTATTATCGAATGTGATTGTTTACATTATGCGATATTTTAGTAGTGATTGTAATATGTATATTCATATGAAATTATTTGATACTTTAGTAGTATTGTAATTGTTAGATTGATGTGTAACTGTGATGTCTTCAGAATCATATCAAGTGTATGTTGATATAAGGATGTGCTGTGTATTTTACAGGCAGTATAGAAATAGATAGCACTTTAAGACACTTAAAAAAAAAACGTTTTTGTCTGTAAATATGTAGATGAAACTCACAAACGTTTACCTATATTGGAATGGAACAGGAAATAGTTTTATTGAACGGATATAATTGACCTAAGACAGGTTCAATTCAGAACAAGCTGAAAGTACATGAAAACATAACAAAATTTTCTTTATTTAGAATTATCCACTAGTAGGTATAACATAGCACTGGAAAAGATAGATTCTAATAAATTAAAATAACTTAAAAGAGCGGACTGTTTGGTTGTGAAATATTAATTTGAAATAAAGGAAATTGAAAAACAAACTTCGACAATAAAGCCTGCTCTCATTTTAGATTAGATTAATACCTTGCTATAATACGCAAAAAATATACAAACATTTAGGACGTTATTATTTTGAAATACATTAAAATGTACTGTGCATTGGCTTATGTGGGACATAATATTGCATTTATTGACATTGGTTTAAAGAAATAAGCATATCATGGTATGCAAAAACATTTTTATTCAGTCACTTGGTCCTGTCATTATGACATCATTTCTCACGTGGATTGATGTTTTATTTACAACTCTCGATAAATAGAATGATTTGCTACACAGACGTGTGTAAAAGAGGACGTCCTTTCCATGTCGATAACTGTTGTAGTACTTTGGTATTTTTCTTTAAAATACCCTTTGTCAAAACTCAAAGATTACTGTGATTGAAATAGTTATTGTTATTTAGCCTATGTATTGGAAATTGTTGTACTGTTTTACGTAGTTCTATATATAAAGGTTGATTGACTGTTTTATTGTCCCGCTTCAGAATTTGTCTCTCATATGGAAACGTCACCATTATCAGTGAAGGGCTGCACAAATTAGGACCATGTTCGGCGCTCCTGGCTTTTAAGGGAGAGGATCTTTATCGTGTCACAATTGCTGTGACACGAGTCCTCGGTATTTGCGGTTCCATCCGATACAAGAGGTACTGGTAATTTACGCAACACGGATATACAATCGGATTTTATTCAAATGATTGAGCATCACTGAAGAGACATAATTTGTCGAAATGCGCATCTGGTGCATAAAAATTGGTACCGTATATGATTTATATTTTAAGAAGATTCAGGTATACATAAAAAGCTTAATCCACCAATTCCTTATTCTATTTAAAATGCTATTAGAAGGCGTTATCTGTTGAATACGGTGTTCTTGTTCGCCCTTTTCGTTAGCTTCTTTTTTCTTTTCAATTCAGAATAACCCGTGGAGGTCCAGGTTACAAGAGGTCCCCAAATTCCCTTGCGTGTCGTAAGAGGCGACTGAATGGGGCGGTCATTCGGATGAGACCGCAAAAACCGAGGTCCAGTGTCACAGCAGGTGTGAAAGGGAAAAAAATCCTCCCGGCTAAAAGGCCCTGAGTGCCGAGCATAGGCTTGTATTTTGCAGCCCTTCAACGGCAGAGATGACGTCTCAATATGAGCGAAATATTCTCGAGTGGGACATAAAAGGTGAATAATCAATTAATCAATCAACTCAGAATACACCTCTTCATATATTGCACTACCTTGGTGTGATATTTTCAAGCTACATGTAACAATTCTTATACTTTTGGATTTTGTTTAACGTTAACCTTTCCTTCTGCCTTATTTTTGATTCTTATATCTGTCTCTCGGTAGAACTACATATTTATTTTATACCATCGATCGCAAATATTGAAGAGCTCCAGCCAACAAAATTTACCACATCTCCTTCGTACCTAGTTAATTTATTGACGATAGATATTGACGGCCAATAAACAACTCAATTTATCCATCGTCAACTTCTCATATTTATATAGCAACATTCCCTTAACACTTGCACATGTCGTTTAAGTCTCTTAAAACTGGTTCAATACGCTAGATCTTTTTTTGCGTTTGATCAAGTTAAGCTACTGACAATTAAAACGATGTAACAGTGGTTTGAACAGACACTCGTTTAAATTCAGCCTTTTGCAGATTATACGGTCGTTATAACACAGTTTTCCAATACAACCTGTCGTTTGGTCAAATACTGTTTGATTTGTTTCTTACAACTTGTTAGGGTCTTCTATTTAATTCCTTTAATTTAACAAGACAATGAATTCTTGTTTGATGTGACCGATGGACAGTGAATGCTTACTATGTCGGGCCACATGGTCAAATCAATGGTATAATCAGGGTTCTGTATTTGCCCAACTCTTTTTTGTATATAAATTGGCGAAGTAAACAATGCGTTAAACGTAATCATAGACCCAAAACATATATACAAAGTCGAATGTAGGGCAACACTGATCTCCGACAAAAGCGAAGGAATGATTAGTTGTCATGGAGGAGTAAGCATTCTCTGCTGACTTTGGTCCTCCCGCCTTGACCTTAGTCGAAACAAGGTAAACGGGATTATCGGTTGTCCAATCTAGTAGGGAAATAACAGTCTAACAAAGGGTATGAAATAAATCAGTCAACATATGACTTAGTGATAATTTGTAATCGCAAACAAGGTCATTATAGCGACCATTAGAATTTGCGAAATGTGACTTTAAACGAGATTCGTTATAAACCATGCAATTATCCACTTTATAGTTAGTAGTTGGACTCGCTTTAAAAAGGCTTCATGCGCATGACATGTTCTTGCGTATCTAATCAACTGGGAGACATACACACCATATGCAGGTGATAGTGGTACATTGCTACATAAAAATCTGATACCAAGAATTTGTCTTTCAAACTATCAGAAATAAAAGATAAATGTTTCCTACATTTTAATTGCTCTATCTTGAAGGTAATTATAATTTAGCAAAATGATTATTTAATCTGAGTACAATAAACTAGTGCTAAACATTGTTCAAGTATTGATCATGTCTGAATATACACACAATTCCTTATCTCGTGATAGATACATGATAGTCACTGCCCAATAACGATGATTAACTTCCTCAAATCATTGCTATCATATGATATATTTAACAAATCATGTGGAATTGAAAAGCTTCCTCCACCAATCCTTTATTTTATCCCAAAGACTTTTAGGAGGGGGTCTATGCCGAGTAGAGTTTTCATCTTCACCTCGTTTGTTAGCTTCTTTTTTCAACTCTCTATAGACATCTTCATAGATCTCACTAGTGTAGTGTTTGCGGCCATTTCTAGCAAACACTCTCTCAACCATCGTGAGGAATTCTTTGATCTGTTTGTCGTTAGTATCTCCTTTTGCATTATTGTTGATTCCTACATACATATAGTGGTTTTCCGCTAAATAGCCTTTTAACCGAGCATCAGTCTTCTCTAAAAGATCTTCCAAAGATCTTGTGCGTAATGTGTCAGTCTTTGTAAACACCAGAATAACAAATTTCATACAACCTTGTCCGAAAATGCGTTTGATATTTTCAATAACTTGGTGGTCTTCCCTAATGAAACGTCCAATGCTTACGACGACTGCTATCGCGTGGAATCCAGGACACGTAGACCAAAAACAGGACTGGAATGTTTCGTAGATGCGTTCAACATTTTCATGTTTTTCTTCAAGCTCTTCTCCCAGAAAGCCAGGGGTATCAAAAACAATACAATTAATACCTTCTCTTGTACAGATTCCACATACTGCTTCCTCAGTGACGGACTGGAAATCCGCTGCAGCTTTAAACATCGATTTACCAAGAAGAGAGTTTGCAAACGAACTTTTCCCAGAGCCAACAATTCCAATTATGAGAATGCGCCTTGTGTTTTCTTCGTTCATCACGGGAAAATCATGTATTTCTATCAAAGAAAGTAGACTAAGGTTAAACAATATTTGTTAGAAGTAGTAGCTTATGTTTTACACACTATTCATATGAATATTTTGTTTACTTGAACTTCTGTTTAGATTCAATATTGAGACTTTACAGTAGGGTCGTTATACGTCGTTTGCCAGTATGACCTGCGACTGAGACAAATGCTGTCTGATGTGTTTCATAGCAATTGTTAAGCTGTTATTCATACACCAATTTGACTATGGATTGCTATGTAAACCTGATCAGTCAATAGGGGATGCTTACTCCCCCTATGCACCTGACCCCCACCTCTGCTGTGTCCAATAGTCCGCGTTTGACTAACTGTTGTTTTGTATTATATTTGCTTCGCCATTTTATATTTGAGACTTACGAGATTGATCAATGTTCGTTATGTTTGCCTTTACATTAGGGTCTGGTTTAAGTTTCCGATTCTGCAGCATGAATTGAGTTTGTCTCGGACTAAATTGACATTCTGTCATGAGATAATATGCATTGCGTTTTTGCTGTTTATATGTCTTTAGAAGACGAGTACATAAAGATAAACGGTTAATAACATAATGAATAACAACACAGTCTTTGCTAATGACTCAGGTAGATACAAAAAGGCGAAGTTAACATTGTGTCAAACGTAATCATAATAAAAAAACCCATACAAAATCGAGTGTAGGGCAACACGGACCTCCGACAAAAGCGAAGGTAGGATCAGGTGCCATGGAGGAGTAAGCATCCTCTGCTGACCGGTCACACCCGCCGTGAGCCCTAAGTCGAAATAAAGTAAACGGGATTACCCGTAGTCAAATCTAATATCAAAACAGAAGTGTGAAATTAAAACCCAGCTAAGTGCTCTTTGTTTTAATCAACATTCGCCAAGTACGTTACCGTATCAAGTATTGTGAATCAGGATTTCAAAGAGAGCAATCTACTTCATTGATACCGGAAAGGTGTCTAGCCAGATATCAGAATATGTGTTTGAGTAGCAATTGCTAGTTTCTTAATGTACAAGCATTGAGTAAAAATTAATAGAATGCAGTTAAATATAGACACATTATTTTCTATTAAGTTTCAGAGTAAACAATTTATAAAATTGTCTTCCTTTGCAGCTCTTATTTTTTTAAAAATTGCAATCATTGTTCATGTTATAAAAAGGAGAAGGGTGGACACAGAAAAAAAAGGCATGACATGCCTTACCTGTCAAGGAAATTATATATCGGAAAAATGCTCATGTACCCGTCCAGAAGCGACCCAAGCATCCGAAATTCAACATGTTCAGAATAGTTTACAAATTGTGGTAATGAGAATTTCTACATATTTCCTTTTTTATAAAATGAACAAAGATGGCAAAATTTCAAGAGTTCCAAAAGAGGATAATTTGATAAAATTGTTTAATCCGAAACTTAATAGAAAATAATGGTTTAAAATCATAACTACATTTAACTGTATTCTATGAATCTATTACCCAGTGCTTGTGCGTTGTTTATTGATGTGTGTATTGTGACGCTAGCTACCGCTTTTATGATTACTCCAAAAATGACAATTAATTACGTTGTGATATATTGACGTTACTTTGCAATCTTATTTCATTTTAAAACTGTCTGAAGAAGCATTACAATCATGTAACATGAATGAAAAAAAAAATCATTGTTGGTAATGTACAAAAAATGACTATTAGGCAATTTGTCGGTATATATTACATTGATAAGCACTATTACGGTTAGTTGCACTACAAATAATCTAAAATGTCAACAAACCTGCTCCTCTGTAGAAATGATGTCCAACTGCTAACTTGGAAAACTGGACTAATTCCCCTTTACAGGAGCGACATATTTCATGCATCAGGAAATTGAATTCTCCACAATCAGAGCACTGCCACGATTCTTCATGTTTTTAAAGGAAAACAAAAGTGATTGTAAAGCCTCATATGAAAGCAAAATAATTATAGTACCCAAAGTACGGTCACTTGGAATTCAAAATTGAATTATGAAACCCTTAGAACTAACCTTTCAAAAGTTATAACCAAGGTGAAATTTTTTGCGGATAAGAGACTTTGCACAAAGGAAAGTTATAATTGTGATGGATGTTCCTCCAAACCTCCTCCATTCATGCGGTCTCAATGTACTGTCTGTACAAGCCATCATATTACATTTTATAGTATTTTTTTAAGATGTGTCTTTTAAATCTCACAATGGTAAAGATCAATACGTAATGACAAAAAAGTTAAAATGCAATGCACGCCACATCTCTCCAACGCAATGCATACTTGGACTTGTGAGAATGATTAAGAAATTTTGGTGATGTTCACCACCAGGCAATTTGATAAGACACTGGTACCTTTAGTATGAATATCATAATGTTTGCATCATATATCAAAGCATTCTGGTAAATTCAATATCGTCAAATAATTGTTCAGCGCACGCAGATGCACTTAATGACCTGTATTTTAACAAAAATAATTTGCAAAGACTATCAAGACACACAAAAACCCCCACAATATTAGAAGAATTTGACAAGAAACAAAAGCACTACGGTTTTTACAAAAAATGAACATTCAATAAATGGTATATTCGCATGCACGTGCAAGTTGATATTTTTCATGTCATATTATGAACACATATCGAAGTATATTGTGAATTACAAACCCATTATTACTTCATTAATATGTACAGACGTCTTAGCATTAACAAACTAAAATAAAGCACATGTGCATGTGCGTGCAAACTTTTATTTTTGAAAATACAGGACCCGGTTGTATCAACAACACATTAACTTTCGTGTGACATTAAGCCTAATGTCACAGTAAATCCTTAATTTGACATTAGTTAATGGCTGCATTAAATACCGTTGTATGAAACCTTTATTAAAATCACATTAGTTAATAAGTCATTAAATATCTAAACTCACATTAAACCATCATTAACGTTTGAGATCAATCCCATAATGCAACGCTATGTTTACTTCCTGCTTATTTTTACATGTGCATTTTATACACATTATATAATAACATATATAATAAAAGCTGTGTGGCAGGATATTACAGACCAATAAACGGTCTCGGTGTTGCCTCGAGATCGGTAAAGGAGGTGAAGACGAAATTGGTCAACATGCACCAATTTGCGAAGAGAGAATTTAACGAGGCAAAAATAAGTCAGCGTAAGACCGGAGGTGGGCCTATGGCAAAGTCCTTGTTTGTGGTCAGCGAAAAAATTGAAGATTTGTACAAGGACTCACCATCATTCAATGGTCTATCAGGTTTCGAAACCCAATCATTTGGTAAGTATCATATAAACTTAGAAAACATATTACTTCGTAAATATTATATTCTATAATCATCAATACGCCCATAATTGTAAATAAATTTCTTACTTAGGCGGGTTTACACCACACCCCAACATTTCGTGACCGAAATTATCATTATCAGTATAATAAACTGCTAAAACTAATTTTAAGGCCTTGAACAGCTCCATCCATCCATGTAGGCTATTGGGCGTTGGTCCCCTCTTTCAACCCCCCCCCCCCTTTTTAAAACACTTTGAATCGCCTTGACCCAAGTATGATTGAAATTGGCTCATTTGTTCGGAAGATTTCCTTCATATCAGCTTGTACAATTTCCCTCACCTATCATGTGTTCCCCCTCTTGGAGGCATGATATTGTAGTGAATTTGGGTCTGTTAAGTTAAGATGGTCTTGGGGCGCGATTGTCCGGGGTCCACGCCCTTTTTAACCCGAGAGGATAGATCAGCCGCAATACCTGATGCTGCTGAGAGAACTCGGCAATAGATCGACGTGTTTTGCTGCTCTGGGGAATATATATATATATTTTGGGTGTTTTTCCTTATTAATATACTTGTTTTTAGACAAGAAAGGATGGTCTTAAATAGTTTCTAGTGGCTTATTTGGAGGGAAAATCACTTTATTGGCGACGAATTTTATGGATTTAGAGACACCTGCGCCGCGGATCAATAGCGGGGGACCGCGTGGTCGCAGGTGGGAGCCATAAATTGGAAATTAGAGATTGCTGTGATTTAATTTTCATTTGGCTTTAACTTTATTATGGTTATAATCGTAGATCATTTGTGATCAAATGTGCCTGGAAGCAGCTCTGGTACTTAGTTGGGCAGGAATTGATTTCCATAGGGTGATTTTTGGTCGAGGTAGTCACAGGGTGCTATGGTGATGGGGGCTCTCGGGGGGTAAGGCAGTCGAGCAGGGCAGTTGGGGGAGTGAGGGCGGGTCCCGAGGGCAGGGGTAGCCGCAGGGATGACGAGCACAATGGGGGCTCGGATATCCGAGAATGGAATGCGGGGCCACAGGGGATGATTGATTGACTTGAAATCATGAAGACGTTTGAGGGAATACTAATTCAGCAGTTTCTGGCCATGGTTTTACAAATCAACGGGCATGGTTGGCTGTAATCAATTAGAACCATAGGTACCATCAAGTGACCCTTATAGAAAATAGTGAACGCTCAATGGTACGGGTTAGAGCCCTTGACTCAGCTTCGATCAGCTGTACCCGTACGTTCATCAGCTGGCCCATCTACCAAACTCGGGAAGCACGGTTGTATGTGTTCGAGGTTCTATCTAACCATTTAGAACGAATTGGCTACTTCCTTGGATCAGCTGATGTCTATGGAAGCCAGATGGGTGAGGGTTTATTAGAATGGTTTAAACAGCTTGGCCATTTAGTCGATCAGGCATTGCTAAAGAAAGGCCCAGTGGGGTGATGGTGAGGTTCTGTTTGGGGATACGGGATATCATTTCCTACGTTAGCCTGGCAATATTGGGGGTGAGGGGGAACTTATTGGTAGTGATATCCAGGACCAATTCCCAGCCCTCCCAGCATATGCCTGTCCGCACGTGCGGAAGTTCTTTCCGGAGACCCAAGTCACCAGTACGCTTTCCAGGGGCAAGCAGTTGATAAGTCTCAGTTGCTAGGGTCTCAGTTAAGTGAAGTAGATATGGGCAATGCAGACAGTATGCAGGTTTGTTTTGGTCGCTCGCCCGTCCAGACAGGTGACGGAATGTTATGACAGGCTAGGTCGATAATCTCCATTGGTTAGGCATGTCAGTATAGGGGGCTGTAGGTCTGATGGTAGACCAGTCAGCGCGTATCAACTGCTTCATATTCAGGGGGTTGGAAGTTCAAATTAAGGTCGGGGCAAGTGCTCCGTAAACCCTTGGGGGGGGGGGGGGGCTGCAGTGCAGCAGGGTCAGTAGGTAACGATGGGAGTCACGAGTTTGCCTAATCAGTGCATTTCTGTTGGTCTATCTTCAGGGGCTGGAATTCAAACTAGGTCGGGGCAAGTGCTCGCGTAAACCCTTAAAGGCTCCAGTGCTGCAGTATCAGGTGTTGACAGTGTGTGTCATAGGGGTTGAGACCGCCAATGAAACAGAGTGGTAATGTGTCAGGGGTAGGCAGTGAAGGTTGTGGTCGACAGGTTTAGGTGTTCAGTTGGCCGAAAGTGATTTAGTGGTCGGGAACGGGGTCCGGCAACAGACCGGGATGTACACGGGACCAGATGAGAAGAGTTGTGTGATAGCTAGGGCCCACTGAGGCTGGTGTTGGTCATCAGGGTTGTGCTAGTGAACACAGCCAATAGTGGTTGGGCTGCTAAAATGTATGACTTCTCGGGTTAACTCTGGGAATTTTTTGATATGGTGATCTGGACACAACTGTTGAAGCACGCATACTCTCGGATATTGATCTTTCCACACGTTGTTTTGAGAATTTGGATGTAGGTTGTGGGTGCTATGGCAGTGAGCAGTCGGTAACCCATTGGCGGCATTTGTTTACTGAGGTTGAGCCACTCTGCATGGTACATGTATCAGGTCCTGGTTGGGTATAGGTCTACGCCTCTGGACGGTGTGATAGGTATCGCACGTATCCCTGCTGAACATGAGCATGGAGGTTGGTTAAATCTCGGATGCGAGGACGAGATTGGAGATGAGTGCCTCCAGTGTTGTGTTGGGGGAGTCCTGGGTTATTCCAGCGGAAGGTCACGTTTTTGTACGGAGCTTGTGATGAGGTATGTGTGGACATTCCATGCGCGAGGTGAGAGTACGCAGGCTTCGGTTGGAGACTGCTGCGAGAAGCATGGTCTGATTTCGCAGAATCTCCAGCCGTTTGTTGAGGCGTTGGCATTCCTGTTTGCTGAGGCCTGTCCCCTAAGGCAACTGAACAAATGTACCGTCGCCTGTGGTTCGACGATGGTTATTTGGTATGGATGAGGCGGGGCTTATCTGTTGCCGACAGAGCCTGTGTCCAAAGGCACCTGAGCAAGTATGCTTTGTGCTGGACAATGTACGTTGACTGAACGTGGTCCCGCGCTGCGGGTTTGGTCGTCTGAATTGTTCTGGTGGGAAACGAGTGTTCCTCCTCTGGCCGAGAGAGTCCCACCCGACAAGTCTTGTGTATGAACCAGGAGGCTTTTTGCTAGTGGTTACACGAGTTCCCAAATTGGTCCGTGAGGGGTTGGCTTTAGGGTCCAGGTTGGGGGCCGTGAACCAGGCACTCCTAGGTTCCGGTCATCGCAAAGGGAAGTTTTGCGGAAGAAGATTTAATGAGTTGTGCGAGAGTGTAAAACCGCCACACTCAAGAGCCCAATGCGGGTGGGTAACCCTGCTATCTAATAACCCAGCTGTTGGTAGCGGTTAGTTCCTTGCTGAACTTGGGC
>CAJDSM010098050.1:1080-15228 GCA_903981925.1 Ostrea lurida
GGGTACCAAAATTTTGTTTATTCATTTTCGTACTAGGTAACCCCGTTTACTATGTTTCGATACGGGCTCACGGCGGGTGTGACCGGTCAGCAGAGGATGCTTACTCCTCCATGGCACCTGATCCTGCCTTCGCTTTTGTCGGAGGTCCGTGTTGCCCTACACCGATTTGGTATATATGTTTTTGGGACAATGATTACGATTAACACATTGTTTACTTCGCCATTTTTATATTTTTATTATTTATTTATTTTGGGGTTTTTTGTTTGTTTGTTTTGTTTGTTTGTTTGGGGTGTTTTTTTTTGGGGGGTGATTTTTTCCCTAGGAGAGTTATTTCATTGGAATTTTCAAAACGTCAGTCTTGTGAACGTCCTTTGGTATACTGAAAAAATCAGATGGCTTTATCGATGAAAATTAAGCTTCAAACACAGTGTAAGACAACATGGTTTAAATTTTGTGAATTTTACAATTCTGAAATATTTTCAAGAGGTCAACCCCCTCAATAGACCAATGTTGCTAAAGTTTTTTTGCTCAGTATATATGTCTTAATACAGTGGCGTACCTACCATGCATGCTTGCATGCTCAAGCATGCACATCATTTTTGCCTACTAAAAATTATTACAAAAATACTTCAGTACAAATTCTAAAACAGTAAACATGATTTTTGTCGAAATGTGATTAGTTTTGTCCTATACTGAGCTCATCTCTTTGAAGTGGGGTAAAAAAAAAGAGAATTTATAAATAAGATGAACTAATTTATCAGAAGAGTACAGAAGCCTCTACCTCAAGACGAATATTTGCAAATATTCTTTGTAAAATAAAGAAATTCCTTCAGGAAAAACTAGATGGAATCAAATTTTCTATGTATTTTATCATGCAATTCAAATCGTGTATTTTATTCCAAAATGTCTTTTAAAAAAAAAAATATGTTGCGATGCATTATAACATGCTCTAAAAAGCGCGCACTGACTTGATTATAAACACGACGTTTTCCCGACGTTTCCGTTGATTGTTGTGACGTTTGAAAAAAAAAAAAAACGTCGCATATGACGTAACGTTAAATTCAAAAAACATGCAGCCAAAGGGCTAATCAAGTTGTTTCTAGTAGTCAGCAAAAATTTGAAAGTAAGTTATTGAGTTACAAATAAGATACAGCGCTTACAAATCTTCGCTATGGAAACAAGGCTCGAGCCTTGTTTATGTTTACAAAAAGATATGAATCGTAAGAAAATCATGTTTAAAAACAATATGTTATGTGAGATTGATTGATTGATTATTTATTGTTTTACGTTCCCACCGAGAATATTTCACTCATTTGGAGACGTCACCATTGCCGATGGAGGGCTGCAAAATTTAAGCCTATGCTCGGCACTCTGGGCCTTTGAGCAGGGAGGGAGCTTTATCGTGCCAACACCTGCTGTGACACGGTGCCTCGGTTTTTCCGGTCTCATCCGAATGACTGCCCCATTCAGTCGCCCTCTTACGACACGTAAGGGATGCTGAGACCTATTCTAACCCGGATCCCACGGGTCGATATGTGAGAAACACTAGACACTGTATAATTCAAAACAAGCTGCTTTAAATGGAAAGTTTAATAGCATATTCAATATATGTAAGCAAAATCATGGCTGGGGCTTGTTTACATAACAAAGAATTGTAAGTGCTGTATCTCACTTGGAAGTAACAGATGACGTTAAAATTTTTGCTGACCATTAGAAATACCTAGTCTAGCATTGTAAACATTAAGATTGCAATCTAAAATTTGAACATTTTTAGTTCAAAACGTGTCCATGCCCCTTTAAGGCGTTTTTCAACACACTGATTTTGAACTAAGGGTTCTGTTTACTTATCAAGACTATGGGCTCACGGCGCGGGTGCGACAGGTCAACAGGGGATGCTTACTCCTCACCTAATCCTAATCCCACCTCTGGTGTGTCCAGGCGTCCGTGTTTGACCAACTCTTGTTTTTTGTATTCTATTTAGGACTTACGATATTGGATCACTGTTCGTTATCTTTGCCTTTACACTAGATACATCAAAATTACACTGTGACCAAAAAGGCCCGTATGTATGCCTCTTGTTTTGCATCAAGTATTGGACTCTACTTCATGTTTGAAGTACAGTAACTAAATTCCTATCATGATAAAGTAAATTTAAATTATTGAGTTTTATTCTAGAATAAAACGTAAGAAACAAAACCATCTTTATGAAGAATGGTTTGAAAAACACCAAGACCAGTGCCCAAACAATTTGTGTATATTAGTTGAAAGATTATTTATATTTATTTCATGCTGAAGATTATTGAAATTAGTATCTATCGTTACAAGTAAATTGGCACCACCCTGTACTGAAGAGTGTATTTTGGTTACTTTTCCCGATTACACGACGATGACTGTGAAAGAGCTATATTCAAACCAAATAACTTGTTTAAATCTATTCATCTATTGAATCATTATCTGGAAACCCTTAAATGAATTGCTTCTACTTTTTTACACAATGCCATTTCGGGGAGTATTTGTTGTAAACACTTCGTATAAAAATCGTAAATTCATAAATATTCGTTGAATAATGAATATAAATGAAATGCATTGATTACAGTTATGCATAACTTTTATATATACATGTACATATTTCTAAAAAAAAATAACCAGAATTAACTTTTACACTTATTATTAATAGAAAATATTTTTTCTCGAAACACTAAAACAAAGACCTCCCTAATCTCTCCCCATGTGCAGATTCTAACACAAATCACAAATAGATCGGCCACTCCTGGCGGCCGATAAAAACCATACAGTTCAGGACAAAGGTGAGCTCTAAAATGAGATTGCCAATCTGTCTTATAAAGAAAAATGATTTTCTAAATTTTCTCAATTTTTTCTCTCGAAAAGTCACTCTTGTGGTGATTTTTAAACTGCAACTGTACGACAAATATAGCAATGTTGATAAGTTAATTATTTTCTTGTTCGAATGAACTTATATAAATGCAACAACGCAATTTTACTTTTGCTGTTTAAATCAACATTTTTCTGCATGGTTCGTATAGAATAATACTATGTAAAAGGGCAATCAATGCTTTTATTCGATTCATGAATATTTTGAGCATAACGTATTTGGGAACTCACTTTTGCCGCAGCCTGTAGATCAATCTGATATGTTCCAAACATCAATCGTTCGAAGTTTGGCCAATATTAGGAACGTATGCGAATTGTAAGTGATTTTCGAGATCAAACGCAAAGGGTTTAGCTTGAATGCAGATAGGAAAAGCCAAGTAAGACTTTCCATGGGAAATGCAAGAGGAAAAGGATGTATATAGCTGTCTTGTTTAGTTTCGGTTTTGTTCTTGGGGTCAGTATAACTATATTTCATATGAGTAATACACCTATAAAAACTACAACTAACATACATTTTTAGCAAAATTATTTGAAAGGGCATTTGCAGAAATCTATAGTTTTTGTTTTGTGTTGGTTCGAATAGATCTGTATAGACAAACAACCTGCATGTACATGCATGTATGTTGTAGAACTATTTTAAGCCCCACCTACACTCAAGCAGTCAAGCTAAAAAAAATTAAATAAGTTTATACTCGGTCCTCTGAATTAATTGACCCTGATTGGTGGATAATTATTAAAATAAAAAAAACAACTATCACCTGGTAGCCACGCCCTCCCGGTTAAAAAAAAAACCCAACAACCGAAAGTACTAAAACAAGTAACTCTCTTCTCTCTCTCTCTCTCATCTCTCTCTCTCTCTCTCTCTCCTCTCTCTCTTCTCTCTCTCTCTCTCCTCTCTCCTCTCTCCTGAATTTTCTTGTAAAATGGCTAAGATTTTTGAGGAGGAAGTAATTGATCATAGTTATTTAACTTCCTATTTGGTAGATAAGGGGTGTCCTGTGAATATAGCAATTGTTTGACATATAATAACTAATTAAATATTTAAAGTCAGTAGACATGAAATGAGGAAAAAAAACACAACACACCAACCACACACACACACACACACACACCACACAACACACACACACCACACACAACACACACACACACACACACACACACACACACACACACACACACACACACACACACACACCACACACACACAATGTATTAACAAATCAGTATCGAAAAATTAAAATATCAGATTGAGCATATACTGTGACTAATTTACATCCGTTGTTGCCTTTTTCTTTTGAAATATACAATCGTTTATATAAGAAATGAATCTTATATTTTTTCGGGTGATGCAGGTATCAACCGAAATTTTAGACGGTAAAACTCATCAATGCGCGAAGCGCATTGATGAAAAGTTTTACCGTCTAAAAATCTCGATGATAACCTGCATATCACCCGAAAAAAATATAAGATTTATTTCTTATCATTTAATTTTTTATATTACAAACAACAAAACAATGTCCATTAGACATTACTTTTTGTTCAGGTACGTGATCGAAATCACCTCAATTCTTAAAAGGTGTTTTAAACCAATGAGAATCGGCGTTAGGTGATCACGTGAAATAAAATTAAATGATAATTGATATAAAAAGTAATACCCCAACCCCAGTCCTCTCATTTTCTTTGCAAATAAAATTCGGTTAAATTGAAATATCGCATATAATCGAAATATCGCTTACATTGAAACCAATCCTCGGTCCGCTGAGGGGATAATGCGTTGTCATGAAGTCCTTAAGCGAACTATCGTCAAGGTTAGTAACTTAGGTACAAAGAGGGATATATGTCCTCCTGCACTAAATGGTGTAGACTGGCGTGTCTACTACCATTAGGGGTACCGACATTATTATCGTAGCATAATTCAACGCTACGAACCTTGAATTAGTATATGATAATGTTTCTACGCGAGTATTATACAATGCCGTGACCTGTATCGTAAATAATGTGTAGCATAAACGTATGAGCGTTGTGATATCAATAAATGATATGTTTCTGCGCGAGTATTTGAAATAACCAACTACAAAAGTCGTGGCGTAATATATATAACGTGATACAGGACGAATGAGGCGTTATGATATCAATATTTGATATTTTTCTGCAAGAGTATTTGAAATAGTCACTGCACTAGTGCACATGCTGTGGTTTACATCTTAAATATGTGTAGGATGACGTGTAAGGCGTTTTGCAATATAAAATCAAAGTACTGAAAGTACTGAAAAGCGCTAAGCTAGCTAGTTAATTAGTTGGTTGGTTGGTTGGTTGTATACTGTTTTACTCTTACTCTTGAGAATATTACAACTCATATGGAAGAGTCACCATTGTCATTGAAGGGCTCCAAATTTTAGGGTCTTTGCTCGGAGGCTTATTATGAGCAGGGAGGGATATTAAATTTATCGTGTCACACTGTTGTAACACGGGACCTCGGTTTTTTGCGGTCTCATTCCAAGGACCATCCCATTTAATCGCCTCTTACGACAAGCAAGGGGGTACTGAGGAGAATATTCTAAATCGGGTCCCTATGGGTTAAGCTGACTTCGTAAATTTGTCTCTTATGTTAATGATACGTAACAACACGAGAAAAAATGTGCATGTATACATTTTCTTTAAAGGATATAACAGATATGGATGGAGGAAATGTCCTAAAACTGTTCGTCACGATGAGATATAGCTAAAATGTATGCTGTTGAGAAACAATCGTCGCCATGAATAGTTTTGGTCACATCTGGAACTATAACTGTAAACCTTGTATCATAAAATTTACAATTGTAGTAAAGAGTGAAAAAAGAAAATCTGCTTTTTTTAAATTTAGATATCCATACTCGTAAAGGTAAAATTTAGTATGAAAAGGCAAAAGATAAAATGTACAGTGACCCGAGCCTCTTGGTCCCAAACAGATAACGAAAGTTGGGCAAACACGGACCCCTTGATATACCCAGAGGTGAAATCAGATACCTAGGAGAAGTAAGCATACCCTTTTAAACTGACAAATCTGCCGTGACCCCATTGTTTTTGGTCAGATAAATAGAGGATATCTATATTGCCGTGATTTGATATTTGCTTTTTATCAAACGACACGGCCGCTTATCGTTCTCTGCACAACCAAATGTTATGCAAAGAAAATCGTGAAGACGACTTCCGGTTGTGCATGAGATCGAGTGAAAAACTACAACCACGTTGCTATGATAAGAAAATTTGAGCCTTATATTAGGTATTTCGTCAATCGGACGATTGTGATGCAGTGGCCAAGGAATTTGTCTTCCGTACCAAATGATTTATTTTCATACAGAACTGCTTATATTTTCCTGCACAAGTTTTGCCCCAGGTTCAACCTAGGGAAATGTGTGCATTTTTTTGATTAGTATTCTTAAACCTTTACCATTATTGTACCACGATCAATCTGTAAAATATTCTTTTAAACCCCTCCTTCATTCTAACAAAGATTTTCTTTCCAATGTGACTAAATATAAGTTTACCATGATCCGAAAAGAAAAATGTTGTGCATGAGATCGTATGTTGTGCATGAGAAAACCGGTTGTGCATGAGAATAGAAGTTTTGGGATAAAAAAACTGAGAAAAAAAACGCCAAATGGGCCATTGAACGAATGAATGACTGATTATTTTAGCAAGGATTTTCCTTTTCATATAACTCATTTTCATTAAATTTGAAAACACTTGGTTTTTATGCACAGAATAAACTATTCTATTACAAGCTATAATCAACACATGCATTTATCGATGCAATCTTTATAAGGGATTTAATCTACATGGCAGTGGCGTAGGACTGGTTTTGAAAAAAGGGGGGGGGGGCAAACTTCGAAAATTAAGTGACAATTGCAAGCAGAAAAAAAAAAAGCTAATTCGAACACTGAAAGTGAGGGGGGGGGGGGGGGGGGGGGGGGGGGCAAACTTTCAAAAAATCACAGAAAAAGTGGGGGGGGGGGGGGGGCAAACTTCAAAATTATGTGAACAGCAAAATTAAAAGTCATGTGAACACTGAAAGATAAGGGGGGTGGGTGGGTTACTTTATAAATCAATGAGAAGGGGGGGGGGCAAACTTCCATAAATCATTGAAAGTGCGTGTGGGGGGGGGGGGGGCAGACTTCTAATAAATAACAGAAAAAGGGGGGGGGCAAACTTTCAAAAATTTTGTGACAAGCAAAAGAAAAAAAAAGGTAATTCAAATACTGAAAGTGGGGGGGGGGGGCAAAGTTCTAAAGGTGACTTCTGATTTTAATGCAGAGAAAAGTTACTTGACAAAAAGTCGGGGGGGGGGGGGGGGGGCGGGCGCCGCCGGCAGCAATGTATGCTACGCCGGGCGAAGTGCGTCGGAGCTTACCAGCTCCTTTCAACATGGTAACGGCGTGGGAGCACTAGCGACGCGGAGCTGCCGTTAGATCGACGGCACTTGGAGCTGGTCCCTGAGACCACGAGTCTGATATTGCATAGCGCAGTACATCGCGACGGCTTATCCCTTCGGGCCATTAACTACTATAGGCATGAGGTCTGTCACCCTGGCTACTTACCTATCAGTCGCAGTCCCCCCCCCCCGACCTTTTGTCAAGTAACTTTTCTCTGCATTTAAAATCAGAAGTCACCTTTAGAACTTTGCCCCCCCCCCCCCACTTCAAGTATTTGAATTACCTTTTTTTTTCTTTTTGCTTGTTCACAAAATTTTGAAGTTTGCCCCCCACCTTTTCTGTTATTCTTATAGAAGTCTGCCCCCCCCCCCCCCACACACGCACATTTCAATGATTTATGGAAGTTTGCGCCCCCCCCCTTACCTCATTTTGATTTATTAGAAATTAACCCAACCCACCCCCTTATCTTTCAAGTGTTCACATGACTTTTAATTTTTGCTTGTTCACATAATTTTTGAAGTTTGCCCCCCCCCCCCCCCCCACTTTTTCTGTGATTTTTTTGAAGTTTGCCCCCCCACCCCCCCCCCCCCCACTTCAGTGTTCGAATTAGCTTTTTTTTTCTTGCTTGCAATTGTCGACTTAATTTTCGAAGTTGCCCCCCCCCCCTTTTTTCAAAAACCAGTCCTACGGCCACTGCCATGTAGATAAATCCCTTTATAAAGATTGCACTCGATAAAATGCATGTTGTTGATTTATAGCATTGTAAATAGATAGTTTTTCTGTGCATAAAACCAAGGTGTTTTCAATTTAATTGAAAATGAAGTTATTTGAAAAGGAAAATCCCTTGCTAAATAATCAGTCATTCATTCGTTCAATGGCCCATTGGCTTTTTTTTCTCAGTTTTTTTCATCAAAACTTCTATTTCTCATGCATCAACCGGTTTTCTCATGCACAACATTACGATCTTCATGCACAAACATTTTTCTTTTCGGATCATGGCTAAACTTTATATTTTAGTCCACATTGGAAAAAGAAAAAATCTTTGTTTTAGAATGAAGGAGGGGTTTTAAGAATATTTACAGATTGAAATTCGTGGTACAATAATGGTAAGGTTAAGAATACTAATCAAAAATGCACACATTTCCCTAGGTTGAAACCTGGTGGCAAAACTTGTGCAGGAAAATATAAGCAAGTTCTCGTATTGAAATAATCATTTGGTACGGAAGGACAAATTCCTTGGCCACTGGCATCACTCGTCCGATGACGAAATACTCCTAATATAAGGCATCAATTTTTCTTATCATAGCAACGTGGGTTGTAGTTATTCACTCGATCTCAATGCACAAACCGGAAAGTCGTTCTCGACGATTTTTCTTTTGCATAACATTTTGGTTGTGCCAAGAGAACGATAAGCGGCGTGTCGTTTGATAAAGCAAATATCAAATTCACGCAATATAGATATTCCTCTATTTATCGTGACACAAAACAATGGGTGTCACGGCAGATTTGTCAGGTTAAAAGGGTATGCTTACTTCTCCATAGGTATCCTGATTTACACCTCTGGTAATCAAGGGTCCGTGTTTGCCCAAACTTTCCGTTATCTGTTTGGGTACCAATGAGCTCGGTCACTGTACATTTTATCTTTGCCTTCTTCACTAGAATTTTAGCCTTTACGAGTATGGATATCTAAATTTCAAAAAAAAGCAGATGTTTCTTTTCACTCTTTTTACTACAATTTGTAAATTTTATTGATACAAGGTTACAGTTATAGTTCCAGATGTGACCAAAAACTATCATGGCGCACGATTGTTTCTCAACAGGCATACAATTAGCTTATATCTCATCGTAACGAAACGTTTTAGGACATTTCCTCCATCCAATATCTGTTATATCCTTTAAGAAAATGGTAGCTATGCACATTTTTCTCGTTTGTTACGTATCATTAACTAATGGAAGACAAAATTACGGAAAGTCAAGCTTAACCATAGGGACCCGATTTAGAATATCTTCCTCAAGTACCCCCTTCGCTTGTTCGTAAGAGGCGATTAAATGGGAATGGTCCTTGGAATGAGGACCGCAAAAACCCGAAGGGTCCCGTGTTTACAACACAGGTTGTGACACGATAAATTAAATATCCCGTCCCTGCTCATAAGCTCCGAAGCCCAAAGACCTAAATTGGAGCCCTTTTCACATGGACAATGGTGATCTTCCATATGAGTGTAATATTCTCAAGAGTAGAGTAAAACAGTTATACAACCAACCAAAACCAACCAAACTAATTAACTAGCTAGCTTAGCCGGCTTAATTCAGTACTTTCAGATTTGATTTATATGGCAAACGCCTTACACGTTCATCCGTACACATTATTTAAGATGTAAACCCCACAGCATGTGCACTAGTGCAGTGACTATTTCAAGATAACTCTTGCAGAAAAATATCAAATATTAATTCATAACGCCTCATTCGTCCTGTATCACGTTATATATATTTACCGCCACGACTTTTGTAGTGGTTATTTCAAATACTCGCCGCAAGAAACCATATCATTTATTGGATATCAACAAGCCTCATCACGTTTATGCTACACCATTATTTACGATACAGGTCACGGCATGTATAATACTCGCGTAGAAATCATATCATAATACTAATTCAAGCGTTTCGTAGCGTTGAATTATCCTACGATATAATGGTACGGTACCTAATGGTTAGTGACACGCAAGTCTACACACCATTTAGTGCAGGCAGGACAACTATACCCATCTTTTGTACCTAGTTACAACCGTGACCATGTTCGGCTGAAAGGACTTCACATGACAACGCATTATCCCCTTCAGCGGACAGAGGATTGGTTTCAATGTAGCCGATATCTTCGATATATGCGATAATTTCCAAATTTATAACCGAATTTTATTTGCAAAGAAATTGAGAGACTGGGGTTGGGGTATTTACTTTTATTAATCAATATCATTTAATTTTATTTCACGTGATCACCTAACGCGATTCTCATTGGTTAAAAACCTTTTTAAGAATTGAGGTGATTTTGAATCACACGTACCTTGAACAAAAAAGTAATGTCTAATGACATTGTTTTGTGTTGTAATATAAATTAAATGATAAGAAAAACTTAATATATTTTTCGGGTGATATGCAGGTTATCATCGAGATTTTAGACGGCTAAAACTTTTCATCAATGCGCTTCGCCGCCATTGATGAGTTTTACCGTCTAAAAATTCGGGTGATACCTGCATCACCCGAAAAATTATAAGATTCATTTCTTATATAAACGATGTTATATCAAAGTAAAAGCAACACGGATGTAAAATTAGCAAGTATATGCTTCACATCCTGATATTTTAATTTTTCGATAACGATTTGTTTAAATACATTGTGTTGTGTGTGTGTGTATGTGGTGTAGTTGTGCTGTGTGTGTGTGTGTGTGTGTGTGTGTGTGTGTGTGTGGTGTGTCAGTGTTGTGTGTGTGTGTTGTGTGTGTGTGTGTTGTGTGTGTGTTGGTGTGTGTGTGTGTGTGGTGTTGTTTTTTTCCTCATTTCATGTCTACTGACTTTAAATATTTAATTAGTTATTATATGTCAAACAATGCTATATTCACAGGACACCTCCTTAATCTTACCAAATAGAAGTTAAATAACTATGAATCAATTAACTTCCTCCTCAATCTAGCACATTTTACCTGAAATTTCAGAGAGAGAGAGAGGAGAGAGAGAGAGAGAGAAGAGAGGAGAGAAGAGAGAGAGAGAGAGAGAGAGAGAGAGAGAGAGAGGAGTACTTGTTTAGTACTTTCGGTTGTTGGGTTTTTTTTTAACCGGGAGGGCGTGGCTTACCAAGGTGATAGTTTTTTTTTTATTTTAAATAATTATCCACCCAATCAGGGTCAATTAATTCAGAGGACCGAGTATAAACTTATTTAATTTTTTTTTAGCTTGACTGCTTTGAGTGTAGGTGGGGCTTAAAAAATAGTTCTACAACATACATGCCATGTACATGCAGGTGTTTGTCTATACAGATCTATTCGAACCAAACACATAACAAAAACTATAGATTTCTGCAAATGCCCTTTCAATATTTTGCTAAAAATGTATGTTTAGTTGTAGTTTTATAGGTGTTTACTCCCATATGAAAATATAGTTTACTGACCCCAAAAGAACAAACCGAAACTAAACAAGACAGCTAATACATCCTTTTCCTCTTGCATTTCCATGGAAAAGTCTACTTGGCTTTTCCTATCTGCATTCAAGTCTAAAACCCTTTGCGTTGATCCTCGAAAATCAACTTACAATTCGCATACTTTCCGCTAATATGGGCCGAACTTCTGAACCGATTGATTGTTGGAACATATCCAGATTGAATCTACAAAGGCTGCGGCTAAAAAGTGGTTCCCAAAATACGTTATGCTTCAAAATATTCAATGAATCGATAAAAAGCATTATGATTGCCCTTTTACTAGTATTATTTCTATACGAACCATGCAAGAAAAATGTTGATTTAAACAGCAAAAGTAAAATTGCGTTGTTGCATTTATATTAAGTCATTCGAACAAAGAAAAAATAATTAAACTTATCCAACTTGCTAATATTTGGTCGTACAGTGCAGTTTAAAAAATCAACACAAGAGTGACTTTTCCGAAGAGAAAAAAATTGAAGAAAATTTAGAAAATCATTTTTCTTTATAAAGACAGATTGGCAATCTCCATTTTAGAGCTCACCTTTGTCCTGAACTGTATGGTTTTTATCGCCGCAAGGAGTGGGCCGATCTATTTGTGATTGTGTTTAGAATCTGCACCATGGGGGAGAGATAGGGAGGTCTTTGTTTTAGTGGTTTCGAGAAAAATATTTCTATTAAATAATAAGTGTAAAAGTTAAATTGTCTTGGTTATTTTTTTTAAGAAATTATGTACATGTATATAAAAGTATGCATAACTGTAATCAATGCATTTCATTTATATTCATTATTCAAACGAATATTATGAAATGTTACGATATTTTATACGAAGTGTTTACAACAAATACTCCCGAAATGGCATTGGTGTAAAAAGTAGAAGCTTCATTATAGGGTTTCCAGAATAAATGATCATTTAGAGATAGATTTAAAACACAAGTTATTTTTGGTTTGAATATAGCTCTTTCACAGTTCATCGTCGGTGTAATCGGGAAAAGTTAACCAAAATACACTCTTCAGTAAGCAGGGTGGTGCCAATTTAACTGTAACGATAAGTACTAATTTCCATTAATCTTCAGCAATGAAAATATATAAATATCTTTCAACTAATAACAACAAATTGTTGGGAACTGGTCCTGGTGTTTTTTTCAAAACCATTCTTCATAAGATGGGTTTTGTTTCTTACGTTTTATTCTAGTAATAAACTCAATAATTTAAAATTTACTTTATCTGAATAGGAATTTAGTTACTGTACTCAAAACATGAAGTAGAGTCCATACTTGATGCAAAAAAAAAACCCAAGAAAAAGGCATACATACGGCCTTTTTGGTCAACATGTAATTTTGATGTATCTAGTGTAAAGGCAAAGATAACGAACAGTGATTCAATAATCGAAGTCCTAAAATAGAATACAAAAACAAAGAGTTTTGGTCAAACACGGACGCCTGGACACACCAGAGTGGGATTAAGGGATTAGGTGAGGGTAAAGCAATCCCTGTTGACCTGTCCGCACCCGCCGTTGAGCCCATAGTCTTGAATAAGGTAAACAGAACCTTAGTCAAATCAGTGTGTGAAAAACGCCTTAAAGGGGCCATGGACACGTTTGACAAAAATGTTCAAATTTTAGATTGCCAATGTTAATGTTTAACAATGCTAGACTAAGGTAATTTCCAATGGTCAGCAAAAAAATTTTAAACGTCATCTGTTTGAACTTCCAAGTGAGGATACAGTCACTTACAATTCTTTGTTATGTAAAACAAGGCCCGCAGCCATGATTTTGCTTACATATATTGAATATGCTATTAAAACTTTTCCATTTAATAAAAGCAGCTTGTTTTGATTAATAACAGTGTCTAGTGTTTCTCACAATATCGACCCGTGGGGATCCGGGTTAGAATAGTCCTCAGCATCCCATTTAACGTTGTCGTAAGAGGCGACTGAAATGGGGCAGTCATTCGGATGAGACCGGAAAACCGAGGCACGTGTCACAGCGGTGTGGCACGATAAAGCTCCCTCCCTGCTCAAAGGCCCAGAGTGCCGAGCATAAGGCTTAAATTTTGCAGCCCTCCATCGGCAATGGTGAAGTCTCAAGAGTGAAATATTCCTCGGTGGACGTAAACAAATAAATAATCAATCAATCAATCTCACATAATCATAATTGTTTTAAACATATTTTCTACGATTCAATCTTTTTGAAAAACATAACAGGCTCAGAGCCTTGGGTTTCCATAGCGAGATTTGTAAGCGCTGTATCTTATTTACTCAATAAATTACTTTAATTTTTGCTGACTACTGAACAACCCTTGATTAGCCTTTGGGCTGCGATGTTTTTTGAATTACGTTACGTCATATGCGACGTTTTTTTTTTTTTTTTCCAAACGTCAAACAATCAACGGAAACGGTCGGGAAAACGTCGTGTTTAATATCAAAGTCAAGTGCGCGCTTTTAAGAGGATGGTTATAATTGCATCGCAAACATATTTTTTTTTTTAAAAGACTTTTGGAATAAAATACACGATTGAAATTGCATGATAAATACATTGAAATTTGATTCCATCTAAAGTTTTTCCTGAAGGATTTTCTTTTTTTACAAAGAAATTTGCAAAAATATTCGTCTGAGATTATAGTATGAAATGTGAAAATAGAGTATTTCAGTTAATGGG
>CAJDSM010098063.1:0-10993 GCA_903981925.1 Ostrea lurida
TTTCAGTTATTGTGCGAAAACTGAAAACACCCTTTTTCATGTTAGAAAAAAGTTTCATATCTCTGAAACATAAAATCAGAAATTTAAAAAATCGAATGGGAGTTGACCTCAATGGATATTTGCACTGTCCTAAAATTCCATATTAGTTGGTGCAAGCCCTTTTGAGTTATTGCATGAAAACTGTTTGTGACGGACAGAGAGAAAAGTCTATTACTATAGGGCTCTCACCAATACTAATTAATCTGTTACCGGAGTTTTGTCAAGCTTGGAGGAATGATACGTACGACCTTGTTTAAAGACCTTGGCTCTCATTGGTTACAAGTGGAAAGGAAATTCCAAAATTTCTTCTGAACAAAATTTAAGTTAAATACTTTATAGTCCATGTTTTTAGACTTGTATGTTCGGCCTTAGTTCCTATTGTTTTTCAATTTAAGTTACAGAAGAAAATTTAGCAGTATATTTATCATTCAGTTGTTGTCAAACTTTGAGAAATATTACTTTACATAAAGTTCTTAGTTCCAATTAGTTATCAACAGTAAATAAAGGTCATTGTTATTAAAGGTTACTAATCAAGGCTATAGAAGGAGTATATATCCTTTATGAACTAGCTTTGTTTGTGTACCTTAATGTATTCTGTTTTAGATTAACACTTGCAAATCTTTTAGATGCCCATTATACTCTGGAGATTTTGGTTCATACTGGTTGTCAAAGTGAAAAATAAAAGTTCAGGGTCAATGAAATAAGGATTTTTAATTCTGAACAGCTTTTTCATCATATTATAGTATGATAATACATGCCCTGATGCAAGGGACAGTGTCACTTGATTTACATTTACAGTATGGTGCCATGAGTCAACTTTTATTTGTTTTACTATATAATTCATTGAAAACAACCACTTCTCTAAGTTAGTTTCATTAACTTACCAAACCTCAATTTATAGTAAATTTTACATCATCAACAGAAAAAATTCTGCAGTTGATGGTCTTGGTGTCTTTTCTTCATAAACAGCTATTACACATATTATATGACGGTAAGAACTGCAACACACTCAAAATTTTCGTTTCTCTTTTACAAAGAATTATACAAGGAATTATGGAACTCTAAAAGTTGATGTTAAAGTTTCATCAGTTATATTTTTGCAATTGTTGGCAAAGGTTTTAAAAATCATGATTACAATCCATGCCTAGGTGTTTAAGATAAACGTTTTAGATTTCATAAAAGTTAGAGCAAAATTGAATTCAGAATGCTTGTTCAAACAAAGAATGTTTTCCAATGAATATAGCGTAAAATGTGAAAGTTGACTCATTTATGGCACTATGCTGTTACATGCTTCTAGGTAAAAAATAAAATCTATGCA
This sequence comes from Ostrea lurida, assembly GCA_903981925.1. Lineage (NCBI taxonomy): Eukaryota > Metazoa > Mollusca > Bivalvia > Ostreida > Ostreidae > Ostrea > Ostrea lurida. The sequence goes on from CAJDSM010098063.1 coordinate 1,358, forward strand.
TTGCAACGATTTTGTTGAGTATGTACCTTGTCATAATATTTTACTGATTATTTTCAGAAACTTCCTCACCTAGAGTCATTAAACCTTTGTGCTTGTAAACACCTGACAGACAGATCAGCTAGTGCATTGTCTAAACATGCCAAAAATCTCAGGGAACTGAACCTCAGTTGGATCTGTACAATTTCTGAATCAGCTATCATAAACCTCATGACTAACTGTCAGCAGCTTGTGTTTCTGGACATTTATGATCACACAATATCAGCTGAGAGTAGGAGCATCATGTCCGATATTGCAAGACAACGCAAAATGAAAATTGTGCTAAAGGGATTGACAGACATAGAAATTGCTCTGGAAAATCCTTGCTCACTTCTGCCAAATTTTGGAAAAGTGTGGTAAAAGATGTTCCAAAAGATGTTTCTTTTAACATAATGATGCCGATTCCTGTACTGTTCACTCTGTGATACACGTATTAGTCTTTCTTTTACAAAGGATTTATTCCAATTTATTAGGCCACATAAAATAAATTGTCTGGTTTCTCGGGAAATTGATTTTGAAAAAGTGGGTAGGTATAGGTAGGTTTTATTTTTTTGTTTTTATTTCCGAAGAGCGAGGTAGGGATTTTATTTTTTGTTTTTAAATAAAATGATATAAAACCTGAAATGATTCAACATATTTACGAAATGTAATTTCAAGGGCATGAACTTGTATGCACAGATGACTCAGTAAATAAAACTGTTGACTAAATAAATGTTTGTTGGGATAGGTAAGGGTGACCCACAAATTCAAATACAGTGGAGCCTCGTTAATCCGGACACTTTGGTTCCACAAAATCGTCCGGATAAATGAAGCGTCCGGATAACTGAATCGCATATTTTTGATCTTCATAGAAGTAACCAATATGTTTATTTATTGATTTATAAATAGTAATTAAAACACATTTTCATTTAATGTATTCATTTACTTTATTAGATAAATCATGTTTTAAATGCACTGTACATGCATCTAAAAGCACTAAATCGCTTAATGTAAAAACAAATTATCCAAATTCATGTCCAGTTTATACGTCGGTTTATCTTTTTGTTTTAAACACTGGCAGGAATTTTCACTCGTCTCCTCTTTGTTGGCGATGTGGCCATGTCGGTAGCAGGACTGCATTAGTTGACCAATTTCATTTTGCACGAGCTTATATTTCATATTTTTAATTGTCCAAGCCCATATTCTGGAGGCCAACAGTATCCAACCTTGTCATAAATTACTCATGCTTTGATCAGCAACACTCGGACGGTTTTCATATTGCGGATGCATGATAATTTGTAGGCTTAGTACCGTGAGTACAAAAAACCCAAAAATTACATAGCAGTCCTTTCAAAAATGTTCTCTCTCTCTCCGGTAGAATGTTTCCTTTCTCTCTCCCTCCAACACAAAGATAAAACATCCTCTCTTTCGTCGGTACAATGTTCTCTCTCTCATAACAAACAATCCTGTTTAACTGGTAAAATGTGCTCTCTCTTCTCTCTCTCTCTCTCTCTTCCTCTCTCTCTCTCTCTCTCTCTCTCCGGTAGAATGTTTCTTCTCTCTCCCTCACAACACAAAAGAAAACAATCCTCTCTTCCGTTGGTAGAATGATCAAACAATCCTCCTCGCCGGTAAAATGTGCTCTCTCTTCTCTCTCTCCTCTCTCTGTTTGGAAGTTTTTACTATAAATGAACAATTGATAGACGTAAAATAAAACACGAGTCGTATCTTTCGTAAACACGTACCTTTATTTTAAAGTCCGGATTATCGACTGAAAGGTATAGATTTTAACAGTTCAATAAAATGTATCATCACATCAACACGATGGTAATTTGGTACAGATTTATTTTCAAATTCAATAGATACGATGTGCAAATTCCTCGAACGGCACGTGCAATAAAACGACCAGCGTCTCACTTAACACCTAGAGACAGCGATATTGTTCAGGTAAATTTACTCGTTTTAATTACAGGGCCTCGACTGAATGGCTTATGTTTTCTTTGCAATTTACGTCTCGCTAAATCGTCCGAAAGCAGACCTTTGAAGAAGAAAAAAATCGTCCGGATTAACGGTACATTTTACAATGCATTTTGGCGCTTTGTAGTAAAACGACCGTCCGGATCCGGAACGCGAATTTCCGGATTAATGATACACATTAAGTGTAATAATTCCGTTCCCAAGAAAAATCGTCCGGAAGGTGAAGCGTCGGATTAATGGCGTCCGGATAAACGGGTCCCACTGTACTCTGATTCCCAACCTAAAAGTGATGAATAAGAAAATATCCTTTGACATTATTTATGTCTAACTATTTTCCCAATTATACGAGTATTTCATTGTATTAATAAACCAGTCCATAAATTTAAATGTTATTCATAAACTCTATGAAACATAACATTGGAAACGGTAAACCATATGTGAGCTGGAATTCCTCCTTCTTTAAAATCTCTGCATTAAAAATATAATGAAAGCTATCATACTTTTAAATTGCACCCTTTAATGAGAAATACTAACACCAATGATTCCCTTTCAAGGATAAGCATAAAAATACAATACTGATCGAGGTACTCTTGAGCTCAAAACTACTCATCGCGAGTAAAGTAGCGTCAAGAGGAGATTACTCTTACATTTCTTTTGGGATAACTCTTCGCAATGATTCGATGGCGGCGGCAATTTTTTTAATGGCAAGCTAATACAACCCAGCGGCCAAAAATTTTGTAGGGGCGGCAGTCTCTGAGAACCAGTGATTAATTTTATTTGGCCTTATTTATGTGTTTTTTTTCATATACGTATATATAAATTTCATATACCACTGCACACACACAATATAATATATATGGGATTTGAAAAGATAAACTTTATGTACGTGAACATTTACTCATGATGGACTGTGATATTTTTGCTCCTAAAGCAAGTTGTATCCATTTTTTAAATAAAATCTGCTTCTGCCTTTTTATCTATTCTTTGAAATACATATTTTACAAAATATTTGTAGAGAAGGAGATACATTAGAGCAAGAGATTAGAGGTTTGAGGTCAATTTTGTCGCAAAAGGTCAAGGTCACTTCAACAAAGCACAGTTTTATATCTGCACCTGGCAGAGCTTAAGTTGACTTTCTAGATTCAGTTTCATCTTTTTTGAAATCTATTCCTTAAATCCAAAACAAGAGGTCCTTATTGGACTGCTCAACCTTGGCAGGGCCATCATAAAACAAAGTTCGATCCAGCAATTTGGGAAATGGGGGTGGGGTTCCAGAACAGGCGATCTAAAAACTGCACAAACCACCGTGCCATCCAATGAAAGGATGCATGGGGCCCCAATAAGGACAAGTTCCACAAGAATATGTAAAAGGAGTCTTTCAAAATCTTATTCTCAAGAGCAGCAGGACCATGACTAACAGAAATCTGTGACCAATCTCACTAGTGATACCAGCGTAAGCCATTAAACTGTCCCAATATAGTTGACATGTACATGATTTTCCAGTCCTCGCAAACAGGAAGTAAATGGTCCGATTGATTGAAAAAAATGCATCCCAGATAACACCAATACCTATATAAGCTTTCATGCAAAATATCAAATAGCCTGTGATTACATAGTTGCTCGAGAATTATGTTACGAAAAATATTGTATATGGGTACTACATGGTATATAGAAAAATCTCCTAAGTTCTTGGCAAAAGGAAAGTAATAATGTCCGATGAATCTGAAAATGGTAATCCACAATACATCCTACTTAATATATAAAGCTGTCACTGGCAAAATATCAGTAGTCTGTGATGACGATAGTTGCTGAAGAATTATGTTAGAAAATGTTGTTATGGCACTATGTATTAAAATTCTAAGTTTCTCGGCAAACAGGATCCGAAGTAGAATTCCGATGAATCTGGAAAATGCATACCACGCAACATCATACTATATAAAGCTTCATGCAAAATATCAGCATCGCAGTGATACATGGTTGCTGAGAATAGTGACTAAAAGGTGGGAACGGAATGACAAGGGTAAAATATAGCCACCATCTTCCGTTCGGAGCGGGGATATAAATATGCATGAATCTCAGGTAGTGCAGATAAAATTTGGATCAATCGTTTGTGTAATGATGGCCCTGCTGTTCACGAGAAGATTGGTGAAAGAATTTTCCCGATCACATATATTCCTGTAAACTTTAAATTATATATAAATCCCTTGGCCCCATCCTACCTGGGCATGAATTTCGTAGCTAACTTGAATTTCAGTATCCAGAACTTTTCATCGTTATTTTTGGTCTTAGTGGTTCTTGGGAAGATCTTTTTTTCATAACCCATAGCAGGTGTTTGTTGCCTTTTCTTGAGTTTTTCGTCCCTAGGAGGAGCACTGGCCTTCATTAGAATCAACCTGAATCCCCATCACCATAAGGGATGCTAGGGAATCGCAAGTTTTGGTCCAGTCATCTGGAGAAGATAACGAAACAAATTTCAATCAAGAAACTGACTGAGCCTACAGCTATAAGGTGAATTAAATTGTCTGGACATAAATTGTAATGCTTGTACAAAGGAACAAAACCGCCCATAGCCACATGGGTCGCTCACTCTGAGCACTGCTTTCACAGAAGAGCAATAGTAGAAAGCTTTTCTGGCCAGTGGTTCTTGAGAGATTTAAAAAGATTTTTCCATATAATCATATGTAAATTTTGATTCCTTATTGGGGCCCATCCATAACATGTACTTCCGGGCTCAAGGAAGATTCTCATATAAATTCAGCTTATTCTGGAGACCCAGTGGTTGTTGAGCAAGAAGTATTTTTAAAGGATTTTCCCAATATAATCATAGTAAAACGTGATCCACTAAATTGGGGCCCCATCGTACCGCCCGGGGGTCATGTGTTGAACAAACTTGAATCTTCCACTATCAGGAAGCTTTCATATGAATTCAGCTTTTCCTGGCCCAGTGGTTTCTTGAAAGACGATTTTTAAAAGATTTTCCCTTCATTAATCATATGTAAAACTTTGATCCCCTATTGGAGCCTCATCGTACCCCGGGGGTCATGATTTGAACAAACTGAATCCTCCACTATTCAGCGAAGCTTTCAAATTAAAATTTCAGCTATTCTGGCCCAGGGTTCTTGAGAAGAAGATTTTTTAAAATGACACCACCTATTCTTGCATTTTCGTGGATTATCTTCCTTTGCTGGGGGCCTGGGTCCTTCATTTGAACAAACTCTGATTCCCCTTCACAAGATACATTTGTAACAAATTTGGTTGAAATTTGGCCCAGCGGTTCTTGAGAAGAAGTCGAAATGCGAAAAAGTTAACAGACAGACAGACGACGGACAAAAGGCGATCGAATAGCTACTTGAGTCTTTGGCTCAGGTGACTAAAAAAAGAATTTTGATTTTCTTTTTTTATTTCAATCAAAACAAATATAGTATATCAGCATAGCTATCCGCATTGATAAGTGTTAGGAATAGTTTTTAAATGTCCTGCTAACTTCCAATTCACTCATGCTCTCAGGACTGCAAATACCAAAAATCATTTTCCTGATGATTCTGATAATAAAGATAGATATTAACTATTGGAAATATGCCTACTATTTAAGTATATTGTGTTGTTACGAATAGTCCGCCGACTATCGAAAAATCGTCACTGGAAAGCAAGAACTTTGTGACAAATCGATTATAGAATTTTGGATATTGATTGTCGTAACTATCCGGAAATTATAGATTCACCATAATGGTTTCAGTTTTATAATTAACTAGGGACATAACCTAATATTCTCTGACAAGATGAAGTAAACTTCTGTCCATACGCGGGGCACTAGCATCTAAAGTGTTATGGAAATATCTGTCAATCAAGAATGAAATGTCATGAGTGTCTCATTCAACTATGCAATTGAAATGGAAGTTTATTGATCGTATTCATAATCGATTGTGTAACTGCGATTCAATTCAATAAATTGATAGTAAATTTTGTCCGATTTACAACTAATATATAACTATTATTATAATTATATATATATATGTATGAGTATTGATTATAATAAGAAAAAAATTTTTTTTTACTGGTCCAACACCAAGACAGTTTTGGATCCTGGAGCAATTCTGATGCCGACCTGGCATCTCGTATGCTTTGCCATTTAAATCCCAAGGGACTTGGCTTCTAAGGACAAATCAATACTAAAAGATGAAATTAAAGTTTTAGTGGAAATGATAAAATAGTTGCCAGGAGCTCAAAGATGTGTTATGATTTTATAACCATATGACCATGTAAACTTTATAGTTTATTTCAATTACATTCTGTAATTTCTATCTATTGGACATTATGAAAAAAACCCCAAATGAACAATGGTAAAAGAAATACAAGTTCAATTTCGAATTCTTGAAGACTTTAATATCAATTTTATAATTCCTTTTGATCAAACTAATCCTCTAGAATTCATTTTACTCACAGCACTTGTTCGGAGTCTGACTTGACCACTTACCTTCGGGCGCGTTCATTTTCCATTCTGTATAACAGTTCAGGTTATTTCTTGCCACAAACCCGAGGCAGGACTTGCAGCATGACAACACTATAATACAGAAATACTGCGCAATGACAACATTATAGATACACAAATAACTGCAGCATGTACAACACTGTAATACACAAATACTGCCAGCATGAAACACTATAATAAGAAATACTGCGAGCATGAACAACACTATAGTACAGAAATGCTGGACAACTTCTGCACTATAATACATTCTTGTTCCATACTTAAAAGTTATATATGTCACAAATGTTTAATTTTAATCATTGTCAATCTAGAAAAAACAGAAACACATAGGTTAGATGCTAGCTGCAGATAATGTAGGCCTTTCCCTTTTTTTTTTTGGGGGGGGGGGGGGGGGGGGGGAGGAATGATTGCCGTGAATGTCAGAATAAAAACAAGAGGCCCATGGGCCATCGCTCAACCTGAGTGACCTTGGCCCTGGCTCAGCAGTGGTGAATTTAGGAAGAATTTTCAAGTTTCTTAAACTTGACCCAAGTGGTTCTGGAAGGACATTTTAAGCAAAACTTTGATGCCGGTTGTGGCCTTGCCCTACCGCCCGGATGTATGATTATCAAATTTGATTCTACTCTTATCAGGAAGCTTTAAGGTAAAATGTCTTTTGGTCTTGAGAGACAATTTTTAATATATTATTCAAGTTTGGTTGAATTTGGCCCAGCGGTTCTTGAGAAGAAGTCGAAACTGGTGAAAAGCTTAACAGACAGAAAGACGGACGGACAGACAGACAGACGACGGACAAAAGGCGATCAGAATAGCTCACTTGAGCCTGTCGCTCAGGTGAGCTAACACATCGGAGAGGGCTACATTATTGCAGCTAGGTTAGATGCCTGTTTGTGGGAAACATTTCCTTCTTTTTGTGTTCTGTAAAACGGACTACAATTTACACTTCTGAAATCCAGCAATCATCTGAACAAACATACTTGGTATATATCAAATGATGGAGTCCATACCATCTGCTCAACCCCAGAGAGTGAGGCCAGCAGAAGAAAACATCGGATATAGAAAACATTGAGACAATCCTGTTAGTTATAAGAGAACTTGCCATAATACATGTATCATTATGTCCAAAGTACTATTGAGAAACATTCATCATGTAAACTAGTGTTAGCGCCCTGGCTTTCCCATATATGTGATAGAATCAAATTGCCTGCTATGCGTGAAGTTTTGCTGAGTGAAGGGTGAGATTGGGGTGATTTGGTGCGAAATTTTTTATACCGGTCCGCAATGATTTCATGTGATAAAGGCCATTAAGAATTAAAGTACTAGCTGTAACTCATTATTTATTACAAACCGGGAACAGTTAAAAAGATGATGTCATATGTCACTAAATTGAGTTTATCTTTTCCTATTGTTTGAATAATGGATGCAAGTTTTGCATCTACGGCTGAGAATGAAAATCAAGTGAATTTATTAAATGAAAAACTGAGCAAAAACACAAAAAATATAATTACTAAATACAATATTAATTTGGCAAGTTTGCTTTTAAACTAGTAGTAATGGGTGGTAGACGCACTCAAACTGTCCTGTTAAAAGTCAACAAACCATGTGCAAGTAGCTAGAAGAAACAAGAGGCCCATGGGCCACATGGTGCACATACTCACCTGAGCACTGCTTCACTAAGAAAGCAGTAAGTAGCAACTTTAATCCTGTTGTGGCCCCACCTCAACCCCTAGAGGAGGGCGAGGGGGGGGGGCATTATCTAAACAAACTTAAATCTACTCATATCAGAAGCTTTCAGGTCACTCGCTGTTCAATGAAGAAGATTTTAAAGAATTTTCCTAATATATTTGCATGCTAAAATGATCCTTATTGTGCCCCACATTACCCTGCGGGATCATATTTGAACAAACTTTTTATCTCCACTATATCAGGAATTTTTCTGGCCCAGTGGTTCTTGAGAGAAGATTTTTAAAGATTTTCCTATATAATATATGTAAAATTTTTATCCCTTCGGGACTCCATTGTACCCCGGAGGTCATGATTTGAACAAACTTAAATCTCCACTATATCAGGAAGATTTCATATATTTCAGATTTTCTGGTCCAGTGGTTCTTGAGAAGAAGATTTTTAAAGATTTTCCCTATATAATCATATGTAAAACTTTGATCCCCTATTGGAGCCCCATCGTATCCCGGGGGTCATGATTTGAACAAACTTGAATCTCCACTATACAGTCCCTGAAACGTTCTACTTTACCATTTTTCCGTGCGTCACCGGTCACAGTTTGGCGGTCACGTTTGCGGTCAGCGGTTACTGTGCGGTAAGCGTCGGTCACGCGTGCGGTCAGCGGTCAGTCACCGTGCGGTCAGCATTCAGGCTTTTTTTCTTTGCATTGAACATTCGAAACTCCAAAGAGAAAAGCTAGCTAATGTACATTACAGATGCTGCCCGTGTTTGTTTAATTGCATCTTTTAGGGGTGTTTGTTAATGCAGTATATATGTTCCTTTGCTCGTAATCTGAAGCATCATGACATCGTAATCTGGATGTCGTTACAGCGTGCTAATAAAAAATACTGTGTTGACAAGGGTACACCGTCCGTGTTTGTTTAATGCCATTAGATTTTTAGGGGTTTTGTTAATTGCAGGTAATATGTATTCCTCGTGCCTAAAATTTTGAAGCCATGCATGTACACCCGTAATCCTGATGTCTTACAGTGCTAATAAAAAAAAAAACTATTATAAGTTTTTTTCTATTTTGCACATACTGTGCATTTAGAAAAAAAAAAAATCTTCATGAGAAATACTTGTACGGTTGTAATATTATTAGCATACTACAGAAATACATGTACAGTATGCTTATAGACTGCATATTTTCACTAAACATGCAGTATCATTTGGTTTGTTTTATCGTTTATATCCATTGATTGAATTTGTTTTTTTTTCTTAAGGGCTATCCAGAAATGACATGTACGGGGGGGTCGGCGGCACTTCAATTAAATTTATGCTTGGTTGTTGTTAAAATTTATTATTTCATACTTGTGGGTCGCCGGTTAATTTAATTTGGTACTGGTGGGTATTGATGTATTGTGTGCGTCACCGCAGGATGGCAGGTTGATTAGACAATAACAACAAACACATTAGCGAGCCATGGGCTTTCACTT
>CAJDSM010098091.1:2622-14022 GCA_903981925.1 Ostrea lurida
TGGGGTCAGAATATTCACTTATTGCGACACTCCCCTGGGGTCAGAATAAGAGTTTTAAAGTTTTAAGTAGGATCTATAACCACTTAATTAGGTGAATTGTATAGTAAGTGGTCTTCTTTAGTTTTTCGTGTATATAATAAAACAAAGTCAATTAATTGGATGGAATAATATTCTTAAGCTGATTGTGATATCGTTCTTTTCCTTTTTTCGCAGATTAAATGGAAACATAGGGAAAATCAGGTAAACTTATCAAAAATAAAGTGCACATTTTGATTTTGTTTCCAAACTATTTACTGAATCAATTATATTTAACTCATTTGATATGTATTTTACTTGAATTCTGTTCATACCAGGTATCAATGCCAGAACTGGCCAAAAGAGCAATATCAAAGTTAGAGACCAGAAAATACAAATTCCCATCGGCTGAGGTGGTGAGAGTTCCCTCCCCTGTTTCAGATGTGTACAGTTCTGGCTCGGGATTGGAGCAGTGTGCAATATGTCTGGAGGAATACAAAGAAAGCCAGGTACTTCACAAGTCCTACAGTCGTGCATTCAGACCTTATCCCGAAGGGAGACCTCATTTTGGTCTGATTTCTTTCTCTGTGAAAGTTTATTCTTGACATACCTTTCTTAGTATTTCACCTGGGATATTGATATTTGGCATAAAGATGCATTACCGTATGAAAATGTTCCATTTACCATTTTAACCTTGTATAGTGATCTCAAGGTCAAATAACTTATAAAAGGTAGCAAAATCTTGCCCATTCGTATCTTTCTTGCTATTTCACTAGGATTCTAATATTTGGCATATAGATGCAGCACTATATGAAGATTTGCCTTTCATATTTAAAACACACAACCCCTAACCTCCCCCTTTGAATGAAGTGGGGGGTCCTGTTTTCTCTCCGTCCCTGCCTCCCATCCATCCGTTACTCTTCTAAAACCACTCGACAGAATTCTGTGAAACTTTCAGGAATTCTTTTGTACATGATGCCATTGTGCACCTCTTATTATAGATTTTGATGTGAATGATTTTGGGGGAGCAGGGGGTATCACTTAGTGAGCTTTGCTCACAGATAAAGCTCACAGATTTCTAGTTACTAGGTGTAATGTGTATACCTTCATTGGTGCCAAACTCTTTCACCTTGTGCCCTTAACATTGACCTATGGCCTACTTTTAGAAAATTCTAACACACCTTATCTTTCAAATTGTTAAGGGTACTGCTTTTGAATTTCTTGTGAGAAGACAATTTCATTGATACCAGATTTGGTGACCTTGACCATTTACTTAGTTTTTGAAAATTTTCAAAAAAAAAAATACTTTGGTCTTATCTTTTACACCATTAGAGGTAGGCCTTACATATTTGGTAGTATACCTTGTGATAAGACCCTTCCATTGGTATCAAAATTAATTTTAAAAATGATCTCTACATTAACCTACTTTTAGAAAATACCAAGAAAAGCCAATTCTTTCAAATCATAAGAGGTACTGCTTTCATATTTAGCATATACATTTTTTGTGAGAAACCTGCCCATTGGTACCAGATTTGTTCACCATGAAACTTTCTTCATCGCCGTCTCAACAGTTCCATGTTGTTCAACTCCAGGGGCATCATGCAGTGTTTCACAAACACATCTTGTGTATATTTACTTTGAAATTAATTTCTGTCAGAATTCACAGCCATTGAGATAGGTGTACTATGTTTATCATAGACACAATGTTCACATTCACGAGGAAATGAACGACATTGGACATGCAAATTTTTATTGCCATACAAGAAGATATAGATGTTACCCAAGGAGTACTTCTAGTTATGTCTTGCACTGCTATTGAGTATACATGCAAATATTGAATAATTATTTTGATAAATACATTTTATAGAGGAAATTTTTTGTAATGTCTTTGAACATGACATCAGTGCAAATGAATATATTTTTTCAATGAGTTCCCTCTTCTAAATAGTTCTTCCCAAGATCAATTAAATGATGAAGTAGCACATGGTATACAATTTAGTAAAACAGGTAGCATGTGTACCCGGTTTCGGTTTTGTCATACGAATCTTGTGATCACTTTTTTATAACTTTGTAGATTTTACGAGTCATGCCATGTTCGCACGAGTTTCACAGAGACTGTGTCGACCCTTGGCTGGTTGCCAACAGAACCTGTCCACTCTGCATGTTTAATATTGTTGGTAAGATTCTGGCCTAGTCCTTCTATCCACAGCAATCTTTAGTGATGGTACTACAGAAACTATCACCGATACAATAAATTAAAGTTGTTGAAGTAATTTCAGAACTAGAATGATGTTGTTCAAAGTCAAGTAGTAAATAAGAGGAAAAATCGAACCAGAGAGTTCATAATTTTGTTGTTGTCTTGAAAATATGGTATACAAAGTCAGCAAAAGTATCTTCAAATTGTAGATATTGATGTTGTTAATCGTAAATAAGTTGAATTATGAGTGAGACAAGTTTCATCCTTTTTGCAGCTAATGACACTGCTGAGCAGCCGGTCCGTTCCAGCGCAAGACCAGACAATCAATCTACCACTCTCTATGATCCCATTCCTCAGCATGTTAATCTTCAGAGAAATCCAATGTTTGACGTTTATCAGCAACTGTCACACCCAAGTTACCTCCAGTGCTTGCAGCCTAGCATCTCAGGGGACCAGAATCAAAGTGCCCTCACCACCCGAGCTGGAATTCGTAGAAAACCGTCTGTTCCAATCCATAATGGCTGTCCTTCCTGTGAAGGAACTGTGGGATCTTCTCCGTCGTCAGGGAACTTTTACCTGAGAGAATACTGTCCAGCATTATCTAAACATTGTATTCAGAGGCCTTGTGTGTACCATAATTATCCCAAATACTCAAAGCAAACATATCATCACAAGCACTGTTGTTATAGATACATGGAAAAAGGGTTAGTTTTTCATTGTTCTCAGTCCACACATCAGATACATCACTGTTCATTTCCTAAGTGTTTGTCTTCGTACAATCATCGGAAAGCCTGCTATCAGCACCAAAGGAAAAGCTTGTACGAAAACAGCCGGAACAAAGTCTGCCCTTACCGGTGTCCTCATTGGAGACTCGCCGCCAAAGCGGGCGAGAGTGACTCCGAGAGTTCCACTGCCGACAGTGGGAAAAATGTGAGCATTATGGCTGTGTACGGCAGCTGCAGCAGCACGGATAGTTCCCAAAGAAATCCGAGTGTGGACAGTTTGGAGCGTGAAGTGTGTCGGTTTTGTAATCCACTGGATAGCAATCATTCAACGTACGGAAGCAGTGACCCGCGGGAAATGACCGATAGCAGTAGTTACGACTCGAATGTGTTTGCCCCAGTAGACCAGACCAATGGTAGTTCCTTCCACTGTCCTTTGGAAACCGTGCACGTAGAAAGAGACAGTGGCAGTCGTCTGCAAGGCAAATCCATCTTGGAGACAATGACAACGACACAGTGCTTGAATTTTAATCCCGAGTGGGAAAATGAAAATATGTGTAGCTGTACTTCCAGTAATAATGAAGGGGATGACCATTCCAAAGAAAGCGACTCCACATTAAATTTGAGTGAAATTGGTGGTGCGTGTCCCAGTCTAACGAGTTCTATAAATACTTTGGATGGCACTCCCCTACTGTGTCACTGTGATTCTTCAGATCTCTCGTTAAGCGAGATTTCTGGAATTAGTGCTTATATTAGTACTGAAAACCTTTACTCTGAAACTAGTCATACTCTTACAAATGAACCTTTGATACCAAAGACTGAGAAACCTGAAGATCAGAAAGCATGGTCTGTTTCTTGTGAGAATTTAGCGTTAGTGTCACGAAGTGAACGCCCACGCCCTTCATTGAATTACGTGAGATTGCACAATACTTTCAGCATGTGTTCAACAGAACAAACTCTAGGCTGTGATCAGGTTGTTAATCCCAATTACACAGGCTACACAGAGGCAGCCAGTCATTTTTCACTAGGGAACCAATTTCAAACTAGTTCCCAGTCCAGTTTGCCAAAGCAGTCCATGGTGATCTATTCTGAACCACAAGGTATGTAAAATGAGCAGAAAACAGATTCAGTTTTAAAGAATAAGCTTTTTGGGGGAAAAAAAAAACATTTTAGGAAACATTTTTAAAAAAAATTCAAAGCTCACCATAATGAAGTGGTGATGCTATATTCCCTGCTGTGAGACATAGCATTTTCGGAGCAGCTTCTTTCCCAAGCAACAGCAAGCCCCAGTTGGTATAAATTTGCATCATTTTAATAGATAAAATTTATGCATCTAGGTATTTTTTTAAAGGAGAGTCCTTTTTGAACAATGTTTATTGTTTTAGCATATTACTTGTATAAGTGATGGGTTTGGGAATGTATGCTACCCGAGGAGATTTAGAGGCCCTGTGTTGAACAACACATTCTGTGCATTAGGCTACCTTAAGAGTAAAAGGAAACCATTTCAAGGTTCCCTCAGAGTACTAAATTAATTTGACCACTGAATAACTTGTGTCCCATTTCATAGCTGACTTTTTGAGTACATGTACCTCACCTGTATAAATTCCAGACTCATACTCAAATATAGGAGTGTGCAGTTGGAAAATTTGATAGGTCTGTTACTTGTTATCTTTCAACCTTGTGTATGAGATATCAGTGTATTGTTTGTATTGTGTAGTCAATTTCTTTTCTGCAGTGCAGTAAGAGAAAGATTACACAACAGTACATGATATCTCTCTGGACACATATCCGTGTAAGAAAGGTAAAGATGAGAAAATACCGAGCCCATCAACTGGATTTTATGCATATTGAGATAACATCAGTTATTAAAATATGTGTAGGCAAATTCTTCTTTATGTCAGGACCAACTGCTGCACATTGACTGTTCAATCTTAACTTTACACCCTCCTGGTTTCAATTCAACAAAGGGGTGTGCCAACTCCTGGCATCAAGAACATAAACTGAGAACAAGACCCTAGTCTAAATTTCAAATTTAACTTCATAAATAAACAAGTAAAATTTCTGTACAAATTTGTATTTGATCGTTTTAAGAACCAGCAGTTGCTTTAAACATCCATGTTATATACAAAGATTTGACTTAAAAAAAATTCTCAGTTTATGGTCTCGAGGCATGGATCCAATTCAATTGCGAGGCAAAATAAATGGGTTAGAAAAATAAGAGTTGTTTCCCTTAGAGTGATGTATTGCACATTGGGTTCCTAGAATTTTCTGTGCCTTGCTTTTGATGAAACACAAAGTTGAAATTGTTCTCCATATTGTTTTTTGTACTGTGGTGCAGGTTTTATTTTTTCCATGTTTTTAAAAAAAAAAAAATAGTCCTGCAGAATTAATATACTATATAGTTTGTATGTGTAATGTACCAGTATATGATAATCTGATTGGTAAATTAGCAAGACTTCATTACTTTTTCCCTTTAATTTCAGGAATTTGCAAAGTGTCGACAGAACTTTTCCATCCGCAGGACTTGTTGTAGGAAATCTCTTCCACTCCGAACAATTTCGTGCAGTGAAGTGCGGCACTATAAGCTATATATAACAGAATACTGGACTGGCTATATATAACAGAATACTGGACTGTTCACAGATACTCAGCAGTGTTCACATGTCACTTGTTTCAATACTCATATGCTTACTGCTGGATGTTAAATGTAGAAAACAGTGAAAAATCGTGATATTGCCGATGTCACTGCCCCATTGTAGTAAGCAGGTTGTCCAAGTACCAACAATATTCCTGCAAGAGACTAACATGTGGACTGCATGTCTATTTATAGAATCATATTACTGTTGGTGTATATGAATCATTAGTGTTTTGCATTTATTACATTTAGAAATCGACATCACACTCTTAAGCTTACAATGTACCTACCTCTCGTATTGTACGCAATACTCTTTGTCCCTGTCATTTCCATACGAGGCCAGTAACACTCATTCGTTTTAACTACATCATCCAATTCATGTTCGTGTACAGTATTCTCCTTAAAAAGGGTCCCAATGACTTATGGTAATATTGAATGTCAGATGTAATAAGGTCCTTCATTTTGAAAAAATTCACCCTTCTGTATGCACAATGTGGAATTTTCATTCATATTTATTTGTTGTTATTTTTTTTATATTATCACATATCAACAGCCATCATGATACAAGTGTGATGACAAAACAGTTTCATTGTCAAATCAGGTTGTAGCATCCATATTTTGAAGCAATGCAAGAATTCCCCAGATTAGGCCATCAACTTGCAGGCATTTTGTGTAAACAAAATGGAGACACTTCTTCATGTATTAATGTTGTGTACTTGCCATATCATGAGTTGTTTACAAAAGGCACTTACTGTGCATTATTTTTATCAAAGATGAAAAATGACCTCAATGCCTGATCAAACCAGTGTTAATGTCCTAAAAGTTTGATATGTTAGCTCTTGCTTGCTAAAATACTTTTGATATGTTTGTGAATCTACATATGTTAGGATATTTTTTTTCCATAGAATTCTTGTAACATTTTTAAAAATTCTTTGCAAATGCCTGCAAAACAGATAGGGGCATCCTGTGTAAACACAGAGCAAACAAGTTCTTTCTTAGCAGTAAATCCATGCAATGAAATCCATGTCATGCATTTTCTCCCCATCAAATCCATGCAAGTCATGGCATTGATAAAGTATATATATATATATTTGTTTAAGATACATAAATGATAAAAACCATAAGATATTGTATTTTTTATTTCATGCAATACAACATTGTGTAAATATATTTATGATTTACATAATGCAATAAAATACCAAGTTTAATGAATATATTGAGTCCATTTTAATAAAGTGGTGGAGGGTTTCCATGATTTTAAATCAATCAGCTGTGAAGTCTGATGCATTGTCGAATGCTGAACAATACCTCTCATACTTGTCAGCCATTGTCTTGGAGTCTCTATGCTGAATCTGAGAGAAAATGAAAAGCATTAGTGATGCACTAAAGGAATAGGTACAGTAACAGCTGAAATTGACCCTCTGGAATATCATTCATTCTCCGTTAAGTGGAACATTAGCATTTTGTTTGACCTGGTACAGGACGGAGTCTGTTGGACCGAAGCCTTAGGCTGAGAGCAAATAGAATCTGTTTGAGGGTCGGAACAAACAGCGGATGTCTGAGGACACGAGTCTATAATTTTATAGCCTAATGAAACAGGTTTCCTCAATATTTCCTTACGAAAAAAAAGTCCAACATTCATGAATGTTTGACGGGCGGGCGAGGAACTAGCTTGTTAAAATCGACTGTTAATAAAGACTGTGGCTCGTGACGTCATATGGCGCCTAAATTGTGTTATCTTTTCGCCCTCAGTGATCTGGTAATCATCAGTTAGATGTAATCAATCCGAGGGTGCCGAGGATAATTCAGTCGTTTGGATGAAAGCAGAAATGGCCGAATGGTTGGTTCGCTGGAGCTGCGGCACTTAGAGGATGAATATTCACGATACTTGAAAGCAGGACAGCAAAAAACACAAAAAAATGGAAATATTCTCGGAGAATATCTTTGGATTTATCACAGTCTCTGCGGGATAAATCTGGCAAGAATTCGATAGACATAGGCCAGCCTATTGAGGAAATTCTACTGTTTTAGTAGGGTTATAACAAAACAGTGTGTTGACAGGGGGTCTCGGGAAACAGTTGACCTGCTTTGACCAAGCGGCCGTTGGGGCAACAGCTTGCACTCACGGTCCAAGCAGAATCGACTGTTCCTCTACCCCTCAGTCAACATGTTATACCGTTTGTTTATTACACCTCCATTGGTTTGTTTAGAAATTAATGTTTTTCTTTGATGCACATAGTTTGTAGATTTTGAACTCTAAACAGGACAGTGTGACTGCTACCATTTATCATCATATCCACTAAGTTTAAAAGAATTAAACTTACTCAATTATCCTGATTAGGCCCTGATATCAACAGATGGGCACCCTCAGTTTTCACTTTGTCGCGTCATCTGTCTGTCCGGAAACAATTTTTTGGAACCAAAACTAAAAAACTATACATTGTACAAAGCTGAAACTTTGCCATACTTGTTTCTCACCCATCTGCAGAGTGCCATATTGAAATTATGGATAATAAGAGACAATATTTTGGGAAAAAAAAACATCAGTTTTTCATGAAAAATTTTGGCACGATTGTGAGAATCGTACTTTGTGAAATTAAACTCAAATAGATCCATATACATAGTACATGCTGAACTTCTTGTTAACAGTTGTTCATCACCATATGCAGATGGTGGATATTTGTGAAATTTGGTTATAAGGCACAACATTTTGGGAAGAAACACTTAATTTTAGCTCACCTGAAATGAAGTATACCCTACTCGTTATGCTTCATTTTGAATTAAAAGTTTCTCAAGATTAAATCGGCCTTTTAAATGGAAGTGAAAAGCAAAATTGTTCAAAACGAACGTTGAAAATTAATTTAATTTTTCAAAGACTACCATTACCATGTACACGCACTTTTCATTGAACTATGTATCATACTAACCTGATTTAGTTAATATAAATAGGGCTGATCACATAATTATAAATCAAACCAAATACCATTTTCTAGGCAAAACGTTGTTAAATTTAAGTATGATATTTTATTAAAAATGATGCAATGGGATTAGGGCAACAATCACTGCTACTTTTAGCCCTCTACCTGATTAAAAATGTTTAAACACATAGATATGTATGCGAGTTTGACTTCGAAATCGATATGTCGACTTGATCATCCCAAGCTGTCGACTTGCGATCTAATTTAACCATCTCGGGCTTTTTCGTACATTTAACGTTTCGCAAATGTATTGCATGTATTTTCAAGATCAATAACAAATAGATAGAATCCATATATTTCAATACTTCTCAAGAGGTTTAACCAGAAGACCATATTAATTGCACCAAAGGTTTGACTTCCGATGCAGTTTACCTCTATAGTGATTGGATAATTGGGCAATTATCCTGTCCACCAAATAACCTTTCAAGAATATACCCATGAACGATAATATTCTTGTCTAGGATCTTGCTTAGTGATGCTTATAATCATTCATCTCCCGTTAAGTGGGACCATTTGGAAAAAAATTACAACAAAAACAAAAACGAGATTAAGCTCATATTCCATTAATCTATAATGAAGTTTCACCATATATCATTGTTCAGACTCTGAAGTGATGCATACCTTTTACACGCAGTGGTTTTTATATCATAAGCGATGTAAATAGACCCCATATCCATTAAAATCAAACTACGGTTACTTGCAACACCAACGATATGATTCTAATGAGGTAAATTTTGCCTTCACTTCATCAAAAACAAACATTAAGAAATTCAAATGTTTGTACCAAAGGCAATAGTTGACGCTCTTTCTCAGTAGTATTTCATATATGTATATTTAGTTTGTACCTTTTTTCAAATCTGGCCCTTCAAAAGTTTACAAGAAGGTAAATGAAAACCATTACATTCATATTCATTGTGTATAAGCTAGACACTATCTCTACTTGTCAGCATTCTCATTAATCAAAAGAGTCTGAATGTATAGAATGATAAATTGAAATAAATATGATATCAGACTTACAACTTAAAATTTATTGAAAAGATGTTTCTGCTTTGGTTTTTAAAGTAACGTAATCTGTTTAAAATGTGCTTATATATAAATACATGTTGTAAAGGCAAGTACAGCGATTGACATTCAACACTGGTAACAAATTTTGTGAGTTTACCTGTAGATTCTATCCAAATAATGATGATTAATAATTGTGTAGAAAGGCATAGAATCAATGATTAAAGTCATAGTTAAGATTTTCTATGGGTATTAGTTGAAACAGATACGTTACCTAACTAGAAATAATATGGTCGGTACTGGGGGGAGAAAGTGTGTTTTTCGCTGTTTCTAGATACAAACTTGGATAAACCAATTATCAAGCCATTTACCATACATCTTATGACCAATTCATATCTTATTTTCATTGTTTTTTTCAAACTTTCAAAGGTAATGAAAATGAGACAGATACGTTACTATCAATGCCTGATGAATTTTGAAAGGTGGAATGTCGTGTGGTTATACTGATCGAATGTTTGTTGTTGAAGCGATTTTTCTTTTAGAGTCATTCATTTTTGACTAGATACTATTACAGATTAATAACTGTCGAGCAATGCATATGGAGATTCACGTGTATATTTATCTCAAAGGTTATGTATAATGAACAGATACGTTACCTGAATTCAGGATAGAGTAATACCGTGGAGATAGAGTTAATTACGTTTGGAAATTTCAGTAATTGATAACAAAATTAAACTTATCTTAATATGAATATGTATACTTTATTCAGTATTTGAATATTTATCTTAAAATACTGCAAATATACGATACGTTACTTTGCCTTAGCAGATACATTACTGTATATTTACACTTTCGCAAACGACAGGTAATGTTCACGTGTGTTACATTATGTAAATCTGCTTTGAAATGGTATTCTAATGATGAAAGTCCGTTCATAAAAAATAAAATATATCATATTCTTGGAAAAACACATGAAATTATAATGAATGCTAAAACACTATCTAGTCTAATAATAACTTTAAACATTGTTAATTACTTCGCCGTTCTGCTAGAATTTGAACGCTGATATATGACGTCATCATTTACAAATCCATGACACGAGCAGAAATCACAAATTCAAAAACCTGGTAACGTTCTGTTCATAACGTATCTGTCTGATATAATATGTTTCCTCTTGTACTGACAAGTATTAGAGATAATCATATTGAATTTAAGGTATATTGTTCACAGCAACATCCAATTCAAGTTGCATTATGTGGTTTAAAGCTAAAACAGCAAGTATTTTATGACGGGATCAATAAAACATCGTAACGTATCTGTTGAATTTAAAGTACCAATCCCAATTGGAAACAAACATGCTTTGACATTTTGTTTAAAAGATCACAATGGATACTAATGTACAAGTTTGTTTTAAACAATATTCGGCTTTTTATTTAATCGCATAGTTTAACTTTGAAGAAATCTAGTTGTTCATCTAGATGTTTAAATTCCGTAACGTATCTGTTCTACATTTGGAACAAGCATATAAATTAAAATTCTCAAAATTTTATGAAAGTAAATCCATTAGAATCAACTAAAATGATGAGAACATATTGTTTTTAAATTAAAGCACTTACTACTTGAGATGTTATCAGATATATTCACACACGACCAGTAATTAATAATCATTTGCACGAGACATCAAAAAATGCAAAAATTGACCCAAATCGGCATAAAAGCAAATAATCAGCTTAAGATGAAGTCTAAAAGTTGTTGTCCAAGTTAATTAACATGTAATTGATGATTGTAACACAATCTGTACATCATTTGCAGAGCAGATTTTAAAAACCACCGGAGACAGTGTATTACCAG
>CAJDSM010098114.1:64-10125 GCA_903981925.1 Ostrea lurida
TGTTATACGTATCCACGAAAGCGGAACTTCAAATACTTTTGAGGTAAGATCTCCTAACATGTTGAATTGGGATTAACTATAACTTGTTATATATATGTTGTACATGTTTTAATACAAATTGTATCTTTGTGTCGAATGACCGTGGCATGTTCATCACATAAACAAATAGTATCATCTTCATTATTTATGACCACGGTCTACACCGAAGTTGCAAGCCTACTTTCACTTTACAACATCCAATGCCAAAAAGTCAAGTGCCCTTACCGACTGTGAATTTGAGACAGAAGATCTTTGAAGCGCCGATCGTAGCGGCATTAATAACTGCCATAGTTTGTCAATTCGCGTGGAAACGAAGCCACAGCCAAAGTGTGAAAGAAGTTAAGAGACCACAATCTCTGCTCCGCACAAGCGAGGACTGGGCGTACTTTTTTATCACGATGGACAGACTATGTGGATGCACAGAAATAAAAGGTAAAGATGAATCATCCAACTACTTGGAGTGTTGTGTGATGATCCACTGAAAGATCTCACCGCTCGCGCAGAGGTAGCTGGCAAGCAAGACCCCGAAGGTGTGCTTGCGAGCCATTAAAAAAACTCGCAGTACGGGTAGAACAGCAACATGTTGCACGAGTCACACTCCAAAATATGCGCCAAGACAGGACGAGCCAATCAGGAACTTCCGGCAAGACTAAGTGGACAAGCAGTGTGTGTGTAAATTACCATAAGTGTCCAACTGTGAACATGAGTACAAACTATACAGACACAATCATACGCACATTACTAGCAAGAGGCATTGCCGATGCCGATATACAACTTGACCTTCTCCGGTGATAAAAACCAGACATGACCTTGAAAGGTCACACAATTCATTGAGGCAAAGGAATCGGGAAAACGTCTGCTTCACGTCTCCTAGGAACACACGCCACTGAGGCCGGCAAGTTCCTAAAAGTCAAAGCGAGACGAAATGTAAACCCTGCTCCTATTGTGGGAAAAAAGGGTCATGGGAAACACGCACCTGCTCGCCTCCGACGAAGGCGGATGTTCCAATATGGCCATAGGTGTGAACAATGCGAGAAGACCACCATTGTGAGTCCGTTTGCAGAAGCAAGGACAAACCAAAGACACATGGAATGCATAGACCACGAAACCCGATCACCTGGAGAGTGCTACATTCGACACCCACATGATGATTTTGTATTCAACAGCTTTGTGACACACTTAACCAACTCTATGATCAAAACAAACACTCACAGAAACCAATGCTATAAATCACCACCTGTATGACCAGACTCACAGACACTTGGATCAGGAAATATTCTGAACCTCAACCATTCATAAAACTACTGTCGAGTCTTACCTAATGACTATGCAGCCTTCGGTTTCACTCTTGATTCACCACCTAGAAGCCGCATCTCCCCTGCATGGTGACACCGGCTTGTCAGAGCTGTCTTGCAGGCATAAAGGTACTCCAATGATTAGGACTTAACAGAGCAGACCTGATACCTTACAATGAAGATGCATGCAGCGAACAACAAAGGCATCAACATCCTAGGTGCATTATACTCGTCTTCAGGGCACGGACAACATGGTCCGGACCGTTGAAACAGGCAACTCACTTACGTGACAGTACATTCAGACAAGTTGTTTGCTCAGCAGGGAAGCTTGTTGTCGCATTAAATAATTTCTGAGACATTCCCAAACAATTGGTGAAACTTCTGACAACCAAGACTCCATGAACTCAGCTGTCACAAACAAACAAGAGACATTTGCAACTTGCCCACCACGGAACCCCCCCCCCTCTCCTCCTTGAAATCACCATTCCCTCTAACAGAGAGAATGGTCAGAAAATCAAAGATTCTTCTTATACAGTCCTACACATCAGCACCTTAACACTTGTAGCATCAACCATTGCCACCATGACTGGCCCTCCAATGAGGCTTATGGTGGATCCTGACGCCAAACCAGTAGCACACCACACACCAGTTCCCTGTCCCCTACATTGGCAAAGTGAGGTGGAAAGCTGGGCTAGCCAGGACGTACGCCTTGGTGTACTTGAACCTGTTCCTTTTGGTGAACCAGTTACTTTGGTGCCACCGATGTAGTGTGTGCCAAGAAAAACGGGAAGCCCCGACGTACTGTGGATTTTCAGGTCTGAATGCACATGCAACACGTGAGACTCACACACTCATCACCATTTCCACAAGCAAGATCGTACCACACAATACCAAGAAAACGTCTTAGACGCTGGAATGGTTTCATAGTGTACCGATTCACCCTGACGATCAGCACCTAAACCACGTTTATCACTCCATGGGAAGGTACCGATACAAGACTGCCCCACAGGGCTATATAGCATCTGGCGGACGGCTAACAAGGCGCTAATGACGAGATAGTTGCAGATATACCAATAAGACCAAATGCAAGACGACGTCTCATCTCGGGCTGACTCCATTGAGGACAGCTTTTTCCAAAACGGTCCCATGGCTTGACATATGCGGACGGAACGGCATCGTTCTTATCCAGAGAATTTGTCTTCGCGCGAGATGCAGTGATTGCGGGTTCGAAATCAACAGGAACAGTGTCCGTCCCTGTGCCAAGTATCTACAGGTATATCAGAATTTCCACCCCCAAAACATCACAGATGTTCGCTCGTGGTTTGACTCATCATCAAGTGTCATACGCATTTAGCATGGCAGAGAGAATGCTCCCATTCAGACAGCTTCTTAAACATGATGCTCCGTTTATATGGACAAATGAACTGAATGACATTTTTCAAGAATCAAAATCTGCAATTATCTCTGAAATAGAAAAAGGTGTGCAATCTTTGACCCCCGCAAACCAACATGTCTTGCAACTGACTGGTCCAGAACAGGCATTGGATTTTGGCTACTGCAAAAACACTGCACTGCCCAAAACAACAACCATTCTGCTGTAAAACAGGTTGGAAAATCACACTTGTTGGGAGCAGATTCACACACTCTGCTGAATCACGATATGCACCAATCGAGGAGAAGCACTTGCCGTGGCCGACGCCCTGGACAAAGCAAGATACTTCGTCCTAGCTGTGAAAATCTGACTATTGCAGTTGACCTAAACACTACTTAGAATACTTGGGGACAGATCATTGGAGGACATACCAAACTCTCGCCTGAGAAACGTAAAGGAGAAAACACTTCGCTACAGATTCAATGTTGTCACATTCCAGGCGTCAAACACCGTGCCGCTGACTGTATCTCCCGACATCCTACTAACCAAACCAGAGTTGCTCCACTACAGGATGACGTAGCATATATCCACACAAGTACAAGCCCTACAGAGCTCTTAGCCCAAATTCGCTTAACAGAAGACCCCAATGATTGAAGAATCACTAGTTGCAGCGCCACGTCATCATTAGACTCTCTTGCGAGTGAAATCAGTCACTTGGGACAGAGTTCGCTTAGCCACAGCAAGCGATGATCAATGAACCACCTACTACAGTTAATCGAAACAGGTTTGCCCTGAATTGCGCCACAACTACCCTCCATCACTAGAGAATTCCACCAGTTCCATGAGAACCTGGCACACTATGGATGGTGTAATACTTTACAAGGATCGAGTAGTCATACCACCCTCCCTTCGACAGGAAATTTCTTAAAGCCCTCCATTCTGCTCATCAGGGAGTTACAACATGATCTCAAGAGCAGAGGCCTCTGGTTCTGGCCAGGTATAACACCTGCTATAAACGGCAACACGAACCCTGGCCTCCACTGTAACAGAAATACACCGTCAATCCTGGAGCCCCACCGACTCCTCTTATATCACCAGAATACCCGTTTCAGTTATTTGTGCAGATTTCTTCCACCATAGGGCCACAATTACCTAGTGATTGTCGATAGATACTCAAATTGGCCAATCGTCGGATGGCCTCAAATGGGGCCTCTTGGACTAATCAGCTCCCTCCGACGCACTTTCGTAACTTTGGAATCCCAAATGAACTTGCCTCGGATGGTGGACACAGAATTCACTGCGACCGCAACACGTCAGTTCCTCGAGGACTGGGGTGTACACCATCGGACTCTCCTCCGTCGCCTTCCCCACAGCAATTGCAGAGCTGAAGTTGGTGTAAAAACAGTCAAACGCCTCATCTCTGACAACACCACTCCCAGTGGGACATAGACACCAACTCATTTCAGGAGCCTGCTCCAATACAGAACACTCTGATAGAGAGCACTAAACTCTCACCTGCTATGTGTGTGTTTGGCCATCCCATACGGGATTTCATCCCTATCCCACCAGGTCGTTACAAGCCACACCAACATGGACGAAACATTACTTGCTCGAGAGGAAGCCCTACGCCACCGGACATGCGAGAAGGCCGAACGTTGGACAGAGCATACCAAACGCCTTCCCGCTTGTTTGTTGGCAACCATGTTAGAATACAAAACCAAACAGGGCCATCTCCATTAAAATGGGACAAAACTGGTGTGTGCATTGAGGTCCGACAGTTGACCAGTACGTTATTCGAGTGGATGGTCGGGACGGTTACCCTCCCCACATAGGAAATTCCTGCGCAAATAATTCCTGTGATATCACCTCCTCCCACTCAAACTCTACACGATGAATCTATCCTCCAGGACCCTTAATACTCCACAGCAGGAACCTATGTGTACCAAAGAGACCCCAAAATCAGAGAGGAATACAGAAAACCCAAAACCAGTCCTGGTAAAAACCCTACTTCACCACCTCAGTTCTACAGGAAAGTCCACTTCCCCCACCTACGAGATTGTCCACCCCGCCCAAAACACCCAACAACGCCCACCGAATGTGCGGAACACATACGTTGACCCCAATGGCAATAAAAAGGCTGTCACCCACGTCAACTAACATTCCATGAAGCTTCCTTGCCACCCAATCCTGAGGACAAGCCCAGGTCAACACCATCCCAGCAATCCAGTAGTTGAGCCAGAACCAGAACGTTCCAATAGGGCATCCGCCCTCCAATTGGCAAGCGGACTACGAAATGACTTAAACATTTAGAATTACTGCATGTTCCCTGTTAGTGTATATGTTTACCCTTTAGTTGTCTTTAATCCTTTAACCACATAAAGACTTGGGGGAGATAGAGAATTGTGTGTATATGTTATTCCGGGTTAGGTAACTCCGACCGTCCTTATTTAGTTTGTTATACGTATCCACGAAAGCGGGACTCAATACTTTTGAGGTAGATCTCTTTACATGTTGAATTGGATTACATATAACTTGATATATATTTTGTACATGTTTTAATAACAAATGTATCTTTTGTTCCAGTGACCGTGGCCATTGTTTCATCAATAAACAAATAGATTCATTCTTTCTTACTTATAATTGTTTTTCAAAAAAAAAAGATCACGGTGTAGCAGTAGATGCAGACTGTACCGTTGGGGTAGGACCGTTAAACCTCGTCCATGCATACACCTTATATCAAATGGAGGATGTCTATTGTTTCTCAATAAGCATACTGATGAGGTAACACATAACGGACAGTGCACTCTAACTGAAATATGAATCCCACTATAATGTTTTTCTTCATCACAATTCTACGGCGTATTGTGCCACTATAGCGTTGCTCTTGTTTAAGTTAAATGTGCAGCACAATTTAGTTATAGAATGCGATTAATTTACATTTGATTTTCATTTGCTACTTCTGCATGCTGAATGACATAAAGCTCCAACTGAATTTTTTAAAACTTGGCCATTGCTAAAGATCGATTCATGAACGTCTGAATACTGAAAGGCGTACCCTAAATTTCAGTCTTAAGCCGAACGTTCCAAGCAGGGATAAACCAACTTCTGGATAATGTTCTTCAAACAAAAGAGCCCCTGTTACAAAAATGGAAGACGATCCCCTGTTACACAAATGGAAGGGGATCGTCAGGAGTGTGAGAACTAAATTATGGGGAATTTGACTTGGCAAGTATGACGATCCTCGTAAGGAAGTACTTCGGTCCACTACAGTCGAACACTTATGACAGATTTGATGAGGTTACGACACACTTCTCCATTACTGTTTTAGACCGTACCCCAGGAAGAAATGATGAGACCTGTACAGGATATAAAGACCGTGAAATGTAAACTCGTGAAAAGCGTTTCAGATCGAGAGATCAGACTCAGCCGACCGTGGAATGGAACCAATTCAAGTATCACCTGGAGAAAATGAACTCTTCACACCACATACATGTAACACCATCTGAATATTGAAGAGCAAATGCTACTCAACATCGACTGAATATTGCCTGTACCATACTCCTCAACTGATTATCCCATTTGGAACTTCGTTTTGAATGTTGTCAAAGTTAGTCATAACCATTCCCTCTGCCGCTATGATGCAACATGAAAAGGCAAGATAACGAACAGTGATCAATCTCGTTAAGTCCCAAACAAAATACACAACAGAGAGGGAGGATCTAAAGGGGAGTTTTAGGGTCGTATCCCCCTTGGTTGTCATTTCAGGAATTTCAATCCCCATCCTTTTTCTTCGGCTGAAAACTTACAAATCTGGCTCGAACCTGAAACTGAAACTCATTTATTTAATTAAACGCCTTTTTTTTTTACATACATGTATTCAATGGCGTTGTACATTAAAACATTTAAAAAGAAATAGTACCTATATTGCACATCTGAAATGTCCACTAAAATAATAGAATATACATTAAAACTCTCTAAACAATTTTGTTTTCAGCTTGGTCTTAAAACAATCTACGGATTTAGACTGCCTTATTTCAGGCGGTAAATCATTCCACAATATCGGACCAGTGGTCCCAAAACTTCTGTCACTGAAATTTTTTCGTTTGTTCATAGGAACAATGTAGCATCCCTCGGAAGATTTAGCGGAGCGTAACTTTCGATTTTGTAAATACAATGACGCTTTGCCCATAGAACAGTTGTACATAAAAGTAATAATTTGATTGATTGATTGATGATTGATTGATTGATTGATTATAAAAGACAATTTAGCCACAGCTCAGATTGTGACAAGTCGTCGACAAGAAACTCACCGCCAAACCGATTAACTTCAGAGAGATGGTACTTGGTACCCTACTGCCCTTTATCCTCCGGATGTATTACCATATCGACAAAACGAAGTAGATACTTTGAAGTCATTGCATGTCCCCGTTCGCGAAGCGGGAGGGGAAGAAAAGCCACTTGCGTGAGAAAGCAACAACGAACCAAACTCTAAATGATTACTAGAGCTGGTTGACTGCGCCTGGAGGAAAGCAAGACGGGGAGCCAACGGGACAGGCGGTACGGTAAGCCGAGCGGTGAGTACCTGCATAAAGCACAACGGCTAAGAGGCCGGTCAGGCCGCGAAGCACGGAGGCGCCGACGCGGGGTGAAATGGCAAAGCAGCGGTGGACGGTACAAGCGGGGCCTGGGTTTGGAAGCCAAAAATCGCCGCGTCAGCCAGCCTCGCGGCTAGGACGACACAGTAGGAAAATAATCTATATACACAACAGGAAGATGAGGCTTAATGTGAGTCTCTCAGCAGCATCGCAACAATAGCACAACAAGACCGTAAACGGTAAAACCGGCCCCAGGGCGTCTGAAGATAGCAAAGGCACACGGCACGAGGGGAAGGGCAAAGACGAAGAAGGTGACCATCGCCATCGCGCCTCATTCCATGGCATACAGCACCCCGTCTCACGGACGGGATACCACAATGGGCCAAGCCCAGTGTGTAGCAAACCACCACATGACCACCTTCAACCCTAGGATCCCGCGCAAGGCGCGAGACTAGGACGCGGCGATGCCTCCATCCCCGGACATTGACACGTCCCGTGAGGTATAGAGAGCACTGCGTACCTTGTACCCGTTCCGAATTTGTAACCGGCTATTCTAATACCGGGCAAAGGAACTTAAACACTCCAATGTGTATAATCGACCAGAGTTGTATAACGATACTAAAGACCCGGGGCGAACGCTCACGAACAAACAAACCAGACAGTTGCTGCACTTGGCGGCCGGTTGTTTTGAACTGAAAACAAACATCAGCTATCACGAGATCATTCGGCTCTCGTCCACTTCACCCTGCGTTATTACATTGGCTTCTGGATTTTCTCCGAAGCGTCTTTGTGACCGAATTGGGTACCGAAGGGTTCAAAAGTAATTTTATACCAGTGGGACCACAATCTCTTGTGAGCATCTTTGCTACCCTCATTGTCTTCATGAGTGAAATCTTAGTCTAGTAGTTCCTCTAATTTTTTGTCGGATACCGATTGCGGATTGAACCGGTCTTGTGTCTTTGCTCGAGTCGTCGACCCCAGTAATACATCAACGGATCGAGTGAGCTAAATATCTAAGCTAAGTTAATTCACCACCCACAGTTTCATATGTTGTCGTTGCCTCAGCTTTGGTGCACATTCCTTTTTGAAGGCTTGAACGTGTGAGCTTCGGGCGCTGTAAAAGTGTATTTTGATCAACTTGGTCGTTTCCAGGTTTGTACAAAAATTTTTCCCAGGACCGTCCACCCCTTCGGAAATGGTATAGATTAAGTTTCAGGAGGGAGATATAGAAGGTAACTGTTGAAAATAGAAGAACTACTAAGCAGGGGGTTCCGCACGCATGCATAGCACTTTCTTCGTCAGACATGGCGAATACAGTATGTAGAGGAAATGGCGATACGTAACGAAGCATCCGGAACAGGTCAAACTTTCCTGGGACTTTCACCGCGCGGTCTTTATGACTGTACAAAGTTACTATGTGAGTTTGCACAGGCATCTTTTACCTCAGTACACAGGCATTCGAATGAATTATGTGTACTAATTATAGGAGGGCCCCGATGCTTGGAGGCAATAACAGCGCCTGGAGGTGTCGCCAGTTGGCCATTCAGATATGTCAGATTCTTGGTTTCTCGTACCTCATAGAGATCTGGCACACTCGAACTACTATGGATTTATGCTTCTTAAGAAATACGGTAGCATTCTTAAACAAGACCCCGAAGATGCCGATCACCGCCGAGATATAAAACAAGTAATAGAGTGTAGGGATAATTAGCGTCCAACCTCCGATCAAAACGAACGCTGAAGCTTTGCCTTTTTAGAGAAACTACTTGCTACGAGACTCCTGCCTGTTAAGCGACGTATGGAATTGAAATGGCAACGACACTCTGGAAAGGGATGAACACATCAAAGACAGAGAAACTCGTTAATTCATATAATTACTGAGACTAGCTGAGGATTAGCAGGACCTGGATCAAAGTACACAAAACCGGTGTGCAGATTTTGGTGTGAACATTTAATGTCTGCCTGACTTGATTCAGCTGCTCAGTAGGGATACCTTATGCAATATATAGAGACATACTGAACGATTTAACACGTTCGGCATATTAGTGTATAAGATACTGCTCGACGCTCCGTGATCAACTCACCTTTAGCTCTCGAAGACAGTAGTGTTTCGTAAAGACTTCTCTCGGAGACAGATGCAGGGCCTACAGAATGTGTGGTACGTTATCTTATCTTCTCATTTTGGACTACGCAATGTAATTTTGTTTGTAGCACAGAGCGTGTATGTAATTGCAAACGAATCGCCAAGGATGTGCGCAAATCAAATATTAAAGAAGTTGATCAGGTATCAGAAAGATATAACAGTTCACGCGGATATCTTTCTGATCACCATGACCACATATTCAAGATTCAGGATCACAATTCAGCGGTGTCTCAGTGACGTAGATAGTCTCGCTTCCGCTCGTGTGACCTGCCTCGCATGCTTCTAGTCCAGTAGCTCGTGCCGCAGTCACGGAAGAGTCATCCATAAGAGTGATGCTCCTTCGCACAGAGTCTTTTAAAAGTGCAGAATAAACGGGTCTTCGAGGATAAGTTGACCTTATAAAACCGGAGCGCTCCCGCTCTCGCAGTGGTTGTGGTGAGCGCGATATCAAGTGACGACTCACTGCTTAGAACGGCGATGAGTGCTAGAAACGCCACTTAGCGTCATAACTTTAGCGCCCTATCAACCGGCAATGTGGTCGCAATATGATACGTGAAGTATTTCCTCGACGGGGACGAAGTACAATTATGAAGGCACAAGAAATCAAAACCCATCAA
>CAJDSM010098129.1:0-10771 GCA_903981925.1 Ostrea lurida
CAGTAAGAAAAAAAGTCGGAAAACCAAACGGGGACGGAATTGGGACAAACAGAAAAAAGACAAACAGACACAAAGAAGAAAGCTACAGTCCCTCGGTACAAACCGGTATAGGGAATAATAATGATTAAAATGTGGATGACTGATTAATTATTTGTTGTTTTTCTTCCCGTGAGAATATTTCCACTCATAATTGAGACGTCACCATTGCCAGTGAAGGCTGCAAAGAATCTGGGCGCCACAAGGCGGGGCAAATCCCCCGCGTCTGGAGAGACACAGGATATCTAAAATTCAAAATGACAAAAATTCGTTTCTATTATTGAAAAAATTATGTAGTGGTGATCCCAACTACACCAAATTAGATTCTGTATATCTAATAATTGAGGTTTGATTATAATGGGTATTAAACATGGCTTCATACGCAGTTTTGATGAAAAAATAGCGTAAAATAGCCATTAAACATTGAATGTGAATATGAGTGGGTCAAGTCTCCATTCTAAAGAAAGGTTTAAATGATAGTTAACCTCTGTATATCTTATATTCATGTTTTATAAAAATGGAGACTGGAACCCATTATATAACAAAACGAACACCACTTGAAAGAAAAACTTTAGGCATTACTTTCCTTTTTATTTTAAACCTCCTAATACTTAAATTCACGGTAGCGAAGTGGTTAGCGTGTTTTGTTTTGTGATGTACTATCTAGGAGTGTGTTCGAATCCTGGCAAATCCCTATTTAAATTTTATTTATTTAAAAATAAACAACATTCATAATTTTTTTTTTCATTATAAAGGCGGCGCAATGATTTATGTATAGATTTTTTCATCAGATTGATACAGCAAGTCGAAAAATTAGGGCTAGAATACAACAAAACAAGAAATGCCATTCCCCAAATTCGGTTAGATTTGTGTAAAAAGCAGTTAAAGGGCAAAAACAAAACGTACAGTGTAAGCACGGGATTGCAGTAGAAAAAAATTGCTTAATAATATGTGATTGACTGTTGAATATCAGAATACAGAGAGTTCGAAAGAAAATCATTAGCTAAGAGCTTTCTATCAATACAATTACAATACATACAATCTTTTTTATTTTCCAATCGGGTCCCCACTGGGGCATAACAAAGTTTACAATTAATAATGTTGATGGTCGTAACTAAGACAAAATTTAAGATGTTATGGCTGCATTCTATTACACATTAGTTGGAATTATCTCCACTTACACAGGAAAAGCTAATGATGATCAATACAAATCAAGGAAAAACAGTGCCCCTGTGTATGTATATTATAGAGTTTCCTTTCTCATATCTGATGTAGATCAGCCAGCTCAATAGCACATACATGAACCTGATGCATTAGGAAGGACGAAAATGAATGGTAATTAATAAACTTTTGGGATATACTACCATAAGGTTAGCAGGGTTGCCATCACAAGAGACATTCAAGGGACGGTGCTCTAGGACAATGCACATAACTCCAATTAGAAGACATATAACATTTCCTTCCTCAGTCTATGAGAACAAGCGCCACATAAGACTTATTATAACAATGACAAGTAGTATCATATACATTTAAAAAGAAAATAAGGCAAATAATAATGTTGGATGATTAGTTAAATATGTCATAATTACTATAAAAATAAAATATTAAGTGCCAGTCAACAGGAGACATCAAGGGACGGTGCGTAGGGAAATGCACAAACTTGTCAGATATATCACCATATGTAGAAGATAGCATATCCCCTCATGTCTAATGTAGACAAGCAGCATAGAGTACTACTTATTCAGTTGTACACCCCATTTTTTTTTTTTTTTAAAGTAGATACATGTACAATTAGAAGAGAACAAAGCGTTTGAAGTAATGGGTCATATATTATGACTAAACAATGATAGAGTGCCAGTCAACAGGAGACATCAAGGACGGTGCTCTAGGAAATGCATAATCCTTCAAAAGTTATACTGGATATATAAACATTTCCTCTCAGTCTATGTTGACAAACAACACATTTTTACATAATAGACAGTTAAATAAGCAATTAATCATATATGCCAAACAGCTATCTACAATGTTATTAAGAATGAAATTACCTAAAGTTCTCAAGATTGACTCATTTTCATTTGAAAAAGCCACACAAGCTTCCATTAAAATTCAAGTTGGGGAAGTTGGTGCCATAATTCCAGAAACAGCGTTGAGAAAATCTTCTCGTTCCTCTGTGAACTTGTACATTTAAAGAAAAATGTATATTCATCATCAACCTCATTCAAATGCACATTTTGGTGAGCCAGAGTCGCATGTGGCAGGGTACGCCTGGTATCTCCAAACTTCAATTTGTAGATGGTGTGAAGATATTCTAATTTAACGTTAGACATCCTCCTTAACTCAAAGTTTTTGATAATACTTAAATAATTTTCCAAAACCATATTGATCTTTAATTGTACGTAAGTACGTAAGTTTACCGTCCTTAAACAGTAAATTTTCACGCCACAATTTTGTATATGCCCTTCAGATTTTGAAGTGCATGTTGTTAGCGTTAAACAGGTCTTTAATTGTGGTATGTTTTCTAAAATGATTTTAGGTGAGCTATACCAAGAGGATTTATATTCAATCTCGTGCTTCTTAGGAATGTAAAGGACAATTCATTGTCTGGTTTTCCTCCCGGCATCTAGTCTTGCCAATTCTGACAATGCTTTTTACTATGTTCAAGTTGTAGTGGAAGAATCTACCGTTCTGATTCAAACGAGCAAATTTGTTGATTTTCTATGACACCCAAAAGAATTTGCCCTAGCTTAGTGTGAAGTTTTCACACATGGTTATTTAGAGCTTAAATATGTCCAGAGTACACATTATCCCTTCTGAATTTACTGAGTTGCAATTAAATAACCCCAAATCTCAAGACCATAAACCAGGGAATTGGTTAATGTTGACAAATACGTTTAAGCATGTCTTGACCTTGATTCATTGATAAGAATTTTTTGTAGTTTGGATAGCTTTTAAACCCTTTTTTGTTATTATAACTCCCTTTGAGCAAAGAGGAAAATGCTCTGATCACTAAATGTACCAAATATTTACAATGTTTACACATCAGATTATATTCTTGATATTAAATATGCTTTGATTGTCTAACCTGCCTGTGAATATCCAGAATTTTGTCGGGGGGTTTAGGTTAGACCACCAATTTTGCAGCAGTATCTTCTGGATATCAAGTTTTGATGTAATCCTTCTGCGATGTTGATAATTAAATTAATGATCTGCATACATCAACAATTATAGGTGATCATTAATGTAAACCGGGTCATTTGCGTTTCTAAGAAGTTTGGAAGATCATTAATGAATCTTGAAAAGATTGGACTCAAGATTATCCCCCTGTTGACCCCCAATTATCGTAAAGCAAATCTTGTTATATGTTATGATTCGGGTATACAAGATTGCTTACTTTGTACATTGATTTGATTATATTGTAGAATAGTGTGCCTACCCAGATTCAGCAACTGAGGGGAGTCCCGGGGCGGAAAACAGTTAGCAAAAGCGCGGGAAGCAACAAGCAGCAACACGCGACCGGGGAGGACAAGAGGCAGCAAGGAGGGCAGGGGAATAAACAGATGGCAGACGGGCGAGCGGGAGGGAACCCCACCGGACCACGCAGAGGAAGGTGGGCTGGGAGAGAGCAGCAAGCACGGAGGGAGGGGCGAGGAAGAGCGGGCCAAGGGCACGAGGACGCAAGGAAACCGCGAGAAGGGCGAGGGAGGAGGCAGGACCGGAGGGAGATGAACGAGGAAACCACGCCACGGGGAGTATGGGCGACGAAGAACAGGAGGAAAGAGGAACAGGGAAGCAGAGGTGGGCACCGGCAACAGTGAGAGAGAACCAGCAGGACCAGGTGGGGAGGCCAGGGGAGGCGTGAGAGGCTGTCGGAGGGCAGGGTAGGATATGAAGGAGCGAAGGCAAGGAAAAGCGGGGCTAGAGTGGCAAGGACGGCGCCAGGGGAGGGAGCGGGCGCTAAAGTGGCGGGACCCAGTAAGGGTCGGGAAGGGAGAGACCAGGACGGAGCCAACCGGCAGAGTTCGGTGGCGGCCGCGCGTGAGACGCGAAGGCACGAAAAAGGCCAAGACGGGGGAGATTGGGCAGGCGGGGGCTAATGGGCAGAGGATTGGGTAGTGGGAGGGGCGGGAGGGAGGGGCAGTCGGGAAAGAGGAGCGGGAACAGGGCGCGTGTGGAGGGCTGGGGGCACAAAAGCGACTAGGCCCCGCAATGTGAAGAAAATGAGAGGGCAGAGCACGAAGATGTGGGACAGGACAAGACGCGCAGAGAGAGAACCCGGAGACGGGCAGCCATATATATTCTCTATTCGCTGCGGGTCAGGACTGTAGTGACGACGTTATACATACTACTGGGTATCTGTAATTTTCATGTTTGTCGTCCTTGAATTATATTCTATGGTATAGCAATGCTGTGTGGATGGTTAAATACCTTGTGCTGTTCCCTGTTCAGACCCTGCTTAGCAATCATGCAGCAGTGAGGGTTTCTTTTGCGTCCACCCACCTGCTACAATAGACCGTTAAGGTCTAGTTACCCGAAAAGAAGAACCCGTGATTCTCACTCTTAAATTGCCGATGGAGTTGTGTGCGGTCTTGGCGAAGGGTGGGGGGCATCACTCTTTGTATTTCAATATTGGTTGACGCGGTGCTGGGTGTCTGAGCACGGGCTTCTTGGTGGATGTGTGCACCAACCTCCGAGGCACTGTAGTGGATGGCGAGTTAAACTGGCGACCGGTCCAAATAGTGGTTGGGGGATGTACAGATTTATATAAATAGTGATTTCTCTGCTCTTGTAAAGAACTTGGAAAAGATAAATGCCGGGCTGGCTAGTATGAAAATTGTATACAATCAGTAACAAGGAGACAATTCTGTGCCATGGTGATTTCCAACAGATTACTGACGATCCCCATCACCACAGACCAGAAGATTAACGTTGGAATGAAGGACTCCACCAAAGTATTATTTCAATAATCATTATGTCAGAGACTTTCTGCCATCGATCAGAGAAAAGTACAAACGTCGAAAAAGTATTTGTTCATCTTTTGGATATAGGTTGGAAAGAGGGCAGGTCTTCTGTGGAGGATAAAATCCAGCTGGTATCTAGATCCCTTAAGATAATGGTATGGTTAGGTTATTTTACCTTTAAACATGGTAAAGTGGTTAAGGGCAGGAAATCCAGTGGAAAATGTGAATAGGTCTATCCAAAAGAATATGGGTCAAACAATTCTGAGATAGTCTCATCTTACTTTATTCATTTCCGTCGTGGTGTTCCAATTGGTCTATTCTAATCTTATTCTTTACACAACAAAACTATAAACAAATGATTAGGGCGGCCAGGCGGGATACCCTGCTTTTTTTGGATTTTTGGGCAGTAGATTAAGGACTTGCCCTGGCCTAGTTCTTCAGTTTGAGACGGCAGCAGCATGTATCATTAGCCATTATTACCAAATTCCTCATTTTTGTTACAATTTGCTTCAAAAGAGTATCGCGGGATATTGTGGGGCAGAAAACGTTATCAGTAGGGTTCGGAGTCCAGTTTAGTGTAAACCGGTCATCCGAGACTGCTGCTCTGTGCGCTTCCGCTAACTGTAATGTTGTCTGTATAATACTAACCTACTTTGACCCTTTGTGGTTCTGCCTTTTTGATAACAAATGTCCAATCTCTCGGTTTTTTAGACTCCTGTAAGCGTTCAATAATCTCATCTTCTTTGCTAAGGTTGTGCTCGGGTAAATCTTTACTGCCTGTTGTTTGTTGTAGAATTTGTTTCAACTGTCTGTTGCTTGCAGCTGGCTGTCGAGTGGTAAGACTCGAGGGCCTGCAACATTTTCTTCGTGGAGGAGGTTCCCGATTCTTGCTTCTTAGGTCTGTAGCAGTTTCGTTAGGACTTTTCTAATGTCGTCAGTAGTGCCTCCTGAGTGTCCTCGTAGTTGCCTTTCTCACTTTCTGAAGGGCGATGGCTGTTTTTCTGTTGAAAAGTCTTGAGTTCTAATTTGTGAGGGAAAAAGATGCCCAGAGTGTTGGCGCTCTCTAGTTTGTGTTCGTTTCCATTTATCTCTCGTGGAAGGTGGGCGAAAAGTTTAAATCCGCGTATTTGAAGAAGGGAGAGTCTGGGGCCATCGGATAGAGAGTAGCATCTTTAGCAAAGCAGTTGAATAAGCTGGATGTCCAGACAGGAGCTGAGTGCGACTACTTCCCCATGTTACAAACGTTGGTAGATTATTTCGCTTAAAAGCGTACTGGAGCGAGGGAACCAGTGTTTAGATATGTGATTCGATACAGGTGGGAATGTGGGTTCTGGCGTATTGTACTCAAATTGAATGAGGTTTCCAGGAATCGCCTTATCCGCTAAGAAAACTTTCGTTTTTCTGTACCTCATTACCTGAGTCTATCAGATCGCAAAGGCAATTATGTATAGCAGTGTTGATGACATTTCAAGCCTTCTCTACAAAATTCGTACTTCGGATAATGAGACTCTTTGAAAGTGTGACTCATAAGTTGGAGCCCTGTCACTGTTTCTAGAGTATGTCCTCCTAACTTGTGGCTGTGTCCACAAGTAAAGAACAGAGTAGACATCAGGCTTTAAGAGCATGCTCCTTAAGAATGACAAGTCCTCCAGCGCGTTTCGACCAGATTCTGCTTTGATCAGCCGCGAGGTTTTAGCTATAAGAGCCCTCTTGAAAGACTTGAGTACAGTCAGAGAAAACCTAAGTCTGGATATGTTACACCGTTAAGTTTGTAAATTAGGAAATCGATGTTGAGTTTTGAAATACAATTTTTGGAATGTAGCTTTTTAGTTAGTAAATTGATAAGTGCATGTTAATCTGATTTTTAGGACATTTTGGAATATCTGCAAATAAACTAAATCAAACGGTTAATAGTGCATATAATGACCCAGGATGAGAAATGTAGAAAAATACATACGACATATTAAATAACGACTCGAGTATCAATGGAAAAAGTTAAGGCAGTGATGGGATGAATGAGATGAAAAAGAAGATTGGATCTCAAAGATACCCAGATTGTTGTGAGAATGGATATAAAAAGCACTATACATATCCAACCATACAACTGCATCGAATGACTCACATAGAGTCGAGATCTATTGTAATAGATGCAAGAGATCAGAGGATTTATGAGCAAAATCATCAATATAACGCACTATCAGTAAGATCTGACCAACGCACACGAACAATTAAATTTGTCCAAATCTTTCCGGGCACAGAATTAATGGTTACAAAACTAATTGAGAACATCGAAAAAAAACAAAATTCAACAAAAATTAATCTAAAAAACACTAATTCTACAAACTACTCGAGAAATGCATGGATAGGCAGTAACCCACTTTTATACTGTCTTATAAATAATTTATCAAATGTGAAAATCAGGTTACATGAGCAAACATAACAGATTTCTAAATCGCTCAAATCTCATGATCTTATAACCAATGAGCTTAACATCAAGAAACTTTACACTCAGAATAGATGCGGTGAGAGTATAACACTTACATTTTATGCAATGTTAGCGTCGACTCAGCAACAAAGTTACAACCTGGGGCAACTCATGATGACTAGGTCTTCAAAAAATTCAAAACTTTTCGGAACCAATTAAAAATGGAGGTTTAGCATTTACCCTTAAATTCACGGTTTAGTAATGAGTAACTCGTTTCGTCATAGTGTCGTACCTAACGAAAATATATATTTTTCACGACCACAAGATTAATAATCCCAATAAAAATGTTTCCATACCCGAATAAAATGTTTCACTGTTGATTCTTGCTTCTAGATGCCGAGCGTTTGGCGAAGAAGCAATCTGAAAGACTGGTGATTCCTGCTTGGGTTTGAGGGGCTCTAACT
Source organism: Ostrea lurida (assembly GCA_903981925.1). Classification (NCBI taxonomy): domain Eukaryota; kingdom Metazoa; phylum Mollusca; class Bivalvia; order Ostreida; family Ostreidae; genus Ostrea; species Ostrea lurida. The sequence goes on from CAJDSM010098129.1 coordinate 7,884, forward strand.
CGTGACCTCCCGATTGCAAAGCGAACATTCTAACCACTGAGCTACCGCAACCGGTCACGTTAAACAAAATAGTACAATTTAACAACCATCTAATTATCGATTACAAATGCAGGTTGTTATGCCAACGAAACCGGGGGATTTGTTCACTAGAAGAATTATTTAAACTTGAGAAATTGCCTTTCATTATGATTATGAACTGCGTTCTTTCTGACGTATTTTAATGTAATTGTATAAGAAAATCTTTCAAAATATTTCTCCAGAATCAATGAGTCATAAAAGTTTAAATATAGATTGAAGCTTCCTGACATAGTGCAGAATTAAAGTGGGAAACAATTTTTAAATGTGTTTATATAGAAAAAAAATATTTAAAATCTTTTCTCTTGAAGCACGGAATCATAGAAGTTCAATATTTCATGGATGTCCCTGATATAGTGCAGAAAATGTTTGTTAAAATCACTCTCCCGTGGTTTGGTGGGGCCATCAATGGGAATCGAACTATGCATACATGTATATGTATAGGACATTCTTCTTAAATATACGTCAAGGTGACTCGGGTGAGCAGTGTGGCCCATTGGCCTCTTGTCATATTGATCACCATCATTTTGCAGCCAGTTTAAAACGTAATAGCGAAATCATCTAGTAGCCACTGGAATTGCGTATATTTAGCGATAGCTTGCTTCCATACAATACATAGGTTTAAATCGTTGACTGTAAAAGCCAGCCCATCTCGCAAAAGTCCACTATGCCCTATAGGGGACATTATATCATCAGCAATAAGAAAATATATGGTTCCAATCATCCACGTACCTCATCAATCACGTGACTCTACACTAATCAATCATAAGTGTCATCTAATACTGCATGCCCAGCTTTGCCTAAGGAAGCCTTATTAATGAAATAAAGAACACCCTCCAGCATACATGTGATAATTTTTCAAATACACTTTAAAAAGGTGTGATTATGAGTGAAAAATCTGTACACAAGTTTGCAAACTACTTGACCTTTCAGTACAACTTTGGGGCTGTAGAGCGATGCTGGGGCTGTGGATCGTTCATAGTAGAAGGTGATGTCAGCTCCTTGTATGTCTCCTGAGTTATGGTGCCAGGGCACTCCATACGAAATGCCAAGCTTTGTCGCACCTAAAACAAATCAGGGTAGTCCGATCTTGAGCAAGGTGCCGATTGAAAACATTTGCTGTCCCTCCGAGTAGCTTCAATGCGCTGCTTTCTATCCAACGACTCTCTGAAAATATTTCTGGAGTCCAAACCTGGAAATGGGTCCCCTGACGTTACCCCAATTGAACTGTTCACGCACAGTCAGTCGCGTGCTACTGGGGACCGATTTACTAGAAACTTCCAACAAAATTTTAAATCAAAACGTTCAATCTCTTTAGATTTGTTATAATCCGTAATCTCTGAGGCATACCCTAATATAAAGAACCTTAAAAGAATCAAATATCTGACAAAGGAACTTTGGTTTCAACATTAACCTATTACTATTATATAATACGAAATTCAGCGTCTATCGGTAGATGTTATCTGGTGCATATTTGAGTAACTGAATATACCGTCAGTTACAAGTTGTATTGCTTTAAATTTAAGGAACTAAAAACATGATTCGGGAAAACAAATATCACCTTGAACGTGCAGTGGTTAAAAGAGCCTATAATGAGCAACATTCATAATAATAGAACTCAGGCATTATCCTGGTGTTGAAAATTGATGTATAAACAGGTTTTGCAGTTCAAATGACGTATTTAAAACTCTTAAAGGGACATGGACACGTTTTTAGAGAAATTGTATGTTTGCATTTTTAATGTCTAAAATATATAACCAAGTTATTTCTAGTGGTCACTAAAATTTTTAATTTCAGTTGTTGAGTTGCAAGTAAGATACGACGCTTACCATTCTTTGTTATGTAAACAAGGCTCGTGTCTTGTTTTTGTTTATAATAGGTTGCCCCATATAAAATACAATGTTTAAAACAATATGAGATGTGAGAAACACTAGAAACTGTACAATTGTGTTGAGAAGGAACTTGTAATTTGACGAAAATCTGCTTTAGATGAAATGTTTAACAGTATATTCAATTTATTAAAAAAAAAAGATAAAATAAGACGAGCCTTGTTTACATAACAAAAAATTGTAAGTGCTGATCTCTTTTGTAATTTACCAGATGACGTTAACATTTTTGCTAACCATTAGAAATACCTAAAGTGAGCATTGTAAACAAGAAACTTGGAAATCTAAACTTTGATCATTTCTAGCTCAAAACGTGTCCATACCCATTTAATAGAACAGCTGATGTGCACCTTATTTTCTATCAATGTAAGAGTAACCTCGTGCATATTTGGTCTTTTATATTTAGTGTTTTATGCATACACCTGTACATCCTTTTTAAATGCATATCAGATTTATTCAAAATGTTAACATTCGAATTCATTTTACACTGATATATACTGTTATTTGATTATAGAATTGAAACTGCAACAGCAGAAAGAAAAAGGCAAGTTCATTTTTTATCCCTTTATACCGTTGTAATAAATGAAATCTATATGATACCTTCTTGAAAACAATGAATGTATATATTACAGATGAAGAAGAGAGAAAACGAAGAAATCTCGGTAACATTTCTATCAGAAATAATCTATAAAACTGGGCTTATATCTCTCGTCGTCCTGCTTTTAAATCGAATATTTATATTTCAGAACCTTTAAAGACACCATGGAGGCATATATCCCCTGTATACGATGATCCGTGGAATAAAGAAGTATTTAAGATTTAAGATATTTTCATATACCTTTTCTCCATTTATATGTTATAACGGGTACCCCTCACCGCAACAGTTAGTTATTGTATCGAAGAACTAGTACTAATTGTAACGGTGAC
>CAJDSM010098139.1:0-13187 GCA_903981925.1 Ostrea lurida
ACAATCACTAATGAAGAACTTGGCGCAGAACAAGCAGGACCCCAATCACCGAAAGCATCTAAAAGAGAAAGTAGACAGTGTATTGGGTACACCCTTTGCAGGGACCGGGGCACGTCCCTCGTCATGACTGGAACCCGACGGGAAAAGAAGATAGGACAGACTGCCAACACCTGGCGAAGAAAATCTCCAAACAAAATTCAAGAACATAGCATGACGTTGAGTGGACGCAAGGAGAGCAGTCCAAGACAGAAGACGATGGAGGTACATTGTCTATGCCCTGTTGGTCCGGCCGGAGCGAAGAGGACTAAACTAACTAACTAAACAGCTTTTTTTATTCTTCCGACAATTGCTGATTCAGTGTCCAAGTTTGTCGCACTTGTTAGCAAGCGGTCCTTTTTTAAGTTTTTTTGGTTTTCTGTGGGATTTTGGCGACAGGTTTTCTTGGTTTTCTGTAGGACAATCTGTTTCACAAGTGCAGCAGAGGTTAGTTTGAATATTTCCTTCCTGTGGATTTTTTTCCAGCTTCTAGAGTAGGATTCTTTGTTTGGTTACCCAATCTCCTCGAATCAGTTCCATTAATCTTGTTTTACTTCCCGTCTAGATGGTTGTGATAATAGCAAAATATTCTCTGGTCAGTGGGGAAGGCTCCTCCAAGTTTCCGATGCATTCTGAGTAGGAGATATATAGAGGACCCAAGTTCCAGTCCCGTTGCATCCTGTTTATGTCCGGGAAATAAAAATCCTTAGCCTGGGTTCATGTAGGATTCTGGCTAGATAAACCATTCTGTCTGCGCCTTTTAGCTGATGTGCATGTAAGCCTCATTATCTGTCCTATTCACTCAAGAAATATATTCTGGGACCCCATTGATTGTGTACTATGCTATATTGACTTTTCTTTCTGAACTTCTGTCCACAAAATCTAGCCGTTCTGTGCCATGTTTCTATGCTCAATGTCTGAAAGATCGGGTTGAAGTGTAGGACTTGGGCATCTAATTTTTATTAGCCGGCAAGGAATTATTCCCTACCACATGATCAGCAGGCATCCCAGCTGATAGCGCAGGCGTTACAACATGCACGTGATCTGGCCCCTAGCTACACTTTGTATGCCCAAAGTGTCAGTGTGGAATTGATTTGTATGTTGGTGTTTAAAGTAAGCCCCAAAAAGGGTTTTGTTCTGCATTCGATAATCTCTCACATCGAATTCGTACGTCAATCTTCACATAAAAGTTCAGAATTGATCAAAATTGAAGTTAATTATTTTCAAATTATCGAACCTTATTATCTTTCCCCGTATTGCTGACTGAATTCCCACATCCTAACTGTCTCAGTCCAAATACAACAGGCATATACCCCTTCGGTTTACGTAGGTTTCTTTCAATCGATGAGTTCCCGTTCACTCAGCATGTAAAAAGTGGCAAACCATATGACTGTTCTAATGTTGGTTGTTGTACAATGCTGCAAATTGATGCAATACTGTTTCTGATCATTAGGACACAACAATATTCAATGCACCAATTTTTTTTTAAATTTTTCTCATGTAACATTTCCATGCCATGTAAATTCTTGATAAATGGAGGAAATCTCGTTCTTCCTCTGTTCTACATGTTGACAAATCAAATTCATATTTGTATCTTGCCGCGACTCTCTCCCTCAAACAATTCTCCGTTGCACTCCATGACTCGAAGGTAATACAAGGAATAACACAACTTGAGAACCACAATGACCTGCAGCTGGTCCACTGATCAGTGCGTGTTTCATCACATGTCATGCATGTGTTGCCTTGATACTTTAACCAATAAATACCCCTGTCCTTTTTTTCCTGGACTTCAATCATCTCACTACTGGGTGGCACTACTTTGACAACAAGGTTAGATGATATACGTATTGATACAAGTATCATAGCGCCAACACTTCGCCACTATTTCCAAGATGCTCAAACATTTTTGTGCAGCAGAATTGTCACCCCGAAGTCAGAAAACGCATTTGTGACTCTTTAGCCCAGAATACATCCAGTACGTTTGATGTGATATATTTGTATTGCAGAGGAACTGGAACAGTCCTTCCAGACAGGGTTAGTAACATTGAAATTCAATCATTACAGCGCATGTCTACCAAAAAGGATACAATTGAACTAATCGATTGCCGAATTAGTATAAAGAAGGGCTTTTGCTTTACTTCATCATTTTATTCCCATGTCTGGAACTGTTAATTTAACACCGCCGTTATCTATGTACAGTGTATGAAGGAACAGAAAGACCATGCGATACTTCGGATATTCCAAATATTCCAAGACTTATGTTCAGATATTTCCAATGCCGTTTGGAGAAAATCAAGACCAATGCAAGTATATGTCGAGGAACTTATGCACACGTCAATGGATTAATTCAATCATTTACACGATGGAAACAAGAATTTAGAAAAACGGGACCCGGGAATGCAGTTGAAGGTGTTTAAAAATGGCGAAGTAAACAATGTGTATAACTTAGTCATAGTCAAAAAAAAAACCATATATACAAAATCGAGTGTAGGAGCAATCGGACCTCCGACAAAAGCGAAGGCAGGATCAAGAGTGCCATGGCAGGATAAAGCATCTCTGCTGATCGGTCCACATCCGCTGTAAAGCACCGTAGTCGAAACAAAGTAAACGGAGTTACCGTTCAGTCAAATCTAGTACCAAAATGACATTCTAACAAAGGGTATTGAACACAAATCAGTACAATATGACCTTTAGTGAATAATTTGTAATCGCAAACAAGGTCGATTAAGCCGACGAAGAATTTGCGAAAATGATGACTTTAAACGAGATTCGTTAATAACCTGCACATCAACTTTATTTTGTTAGTACGTTGGCCTTGCTTTAAAAATTCCTCATACGGCCATGACATGTTCCTTGCGTATCGAATTGACTGAGAGACAATACAGCACCATAAGCGAGGTAGATAATGGTTACATAGCCTCAAAACTAAACATTGTAGTCCGTTAACTGCCGTTGAAAGGCTGAAATATTGCCAAAACGCGTAAAAAAAATTAGTCAATGAATGAATCAATCCAATCATACTACATCGAAAAGGAAACAGTTGGACGATTGCAAAGTTAAAGTCCTACAGTTTCAATATTAACGTAGTATGTCAGTCTTGCCATCATAGAGTCAATATTCAGTAATATAATCCAAATACAAAAGGCGAAGAATTAACATTGCTTGCTAAACGTAATCATAACTGCCAAAAAAAACATATACCCAAAATCGAGTGTAGGGCAACACGGACCTCCCGACAAAAGCGAAGGTAGATCAGGCTGCCATGGAGGGAGTAAGCTCTCTGCTGACCTGTACACCCGCGTGAGCCCTTAGTCAAATTAAAGTAAAGGGATTACCCGTAGTCAAATCTAGTAGGAAAATGACAGTCTTAACAAAGGGTATTGAAAACAAATCAGTCAACATTATGACTTAGTGATAATTTGTAATCGCGAAACAAGGTAGAATTATAAGCGACCGTAGAATTTTGCGAAATTTTGAGTGACTTTAAACCAGAGATTCGTTATAACCCTGCAGAAGCGATTTCAATCACTGAAATGAGGAGGTGTATTAAAAGGATATCTGTTTAATTTTCCTCCAATCACGAAATCATGGCTAGTAGATGACAACACCACCGAGAAAGCGTGTGCCTATGTATTTGAGTATATCAAGGACATTCATCCTTGGCAATCATTTGAGCAGAATTATTCCCATCATCTTAGCCAGCAATATCTCCATGCCTCTGCAAACATTTGACGAGAAACAGTTTCAGTCCACAGACGGTTAGTATTGATTCATTTGATAGGACAGAATTAAAACGAATCCTATCCAAAGATACAGCAGAAATCGAGAAGATCAGAGTACAGTTTTCGAGAGAAGTAAATCAAGATTAAACGTGTAACATCTTAATCTGGAATAGAATAACTCTATGGTGTTCCCGTAGAAGATCGAACAATACTCGGATGAGGATGACCGTGGATCGTGTTGATTTTCAAACCAGAATTTCAAGCCGTGGAAACATCTTTGATCCCAGTGTCAACAGACTTTTTTAAAAAAGAATTTAAATGACACCTGCACTGATTGTTGATATGTTCTTTGGACATGAATAAAATGGTCAAAACATGTACTGTGTTTGTTGAAATTTCACAGATGAAGATGTTAAGAGTACTATGTTAATTAGCTTGAAAAAATGCGGATAATGTATTTAATTGCAGTGGTAAAATTAGAAATTTTATCAAAAATTAAAGAGCAGGTCTCGGGATTTTTAAGTATTTTAATGTACTACGATTCAACGCAGGGGAAAAGTATTACATATATACCTCGAAGGACCTTATTAAAGACAAAAAAAGTAAAAATCTGTTCCTGTTACCTTAATTAAAAGGGTTAAAATCGAAAAATAAATTAGGGCGATAAAATCTTTGGTCGTTCCGTAAATCAAGCGCCTTTTAATCGGAATGTGAGTCAACTCCAGAAGTCATTTCAAGATTTGCGTAGCATGTGTAGGGGAGCGCTGCAGCAATACCAACGCTCAGTGCTCCCTGCATGAATTGTCACCGACGAAAATGTGCGAAAAAAAGTGGACAAGTTTGTCTTTCCACTAGAAAAGATGGAAGCGTGGGATAAGCACTTCCATGTGTGTGTTCAACACTTCCAGGCACCGAGGTTATGTGGCGTACCACCAATGGCAAAGTGGTTTCAGGAAAAAACTGGATTGTCCGGAGAGCTGTCCCAACGACCCGCCTACACTCCAAGGCTGATGCCCAATCTTCCGGCCGACGAGCGGTGAAAAAGCTAGCATTAGCCAGGGTTAAAATTTGATGCATAAAATTGATTAATTATATGACCATATGCATTCAACATTAACAGAGGTTCAGTTCATGTAATCACAGTAGGTCGTCATGAATTTTGTCTTCATTAAAATTTGACACCGTCTATTCTATATTTACACTGTAATTATACAATAAGAGGTCATTTTGACGGAGCCCCTGTGTCTAAAATGCATCCCTGGTCTTAATTAAGTTTATTTTAGTGCGATATTCACTTGACTTGTGAACAGGATGATATTTTTATACCATGTGTATGCAGAAAGGCTGAACCATTTGGGGTGGATTAAGTGCTTGCATTGTAGGCCTACACCTACACATGCCAGACCTGGCTAATGTAGTAATGAAATGTGTTACCGCATGTACTAAATAGTATTGGCAAAATAAAAAAGCAATATGGTTTGTTTAAACAATTTTTACACTTGTGAATGTTATTAATCACTACAATTTAGAAAACAAATAAGTTTGATGCAAAGCATCAAATCGGCCGCTAAAACTTTTAATATTCTGAATTAATTTCCATTTAGAAACATTACAGAATCGACCAACATGCTCGAGACGGGCTGTTCCGATATTACTTCCACGCCGCCCTTCTACGTTTGAAATTCCTAAATCCAGCCCATGCTTTCTAGGCAAATTTGCAGAGGGCGAAGCGGAATTGATTTTTCTAAACACAGTCACGCAAATATAATTATTCTTGAATGTCAAAAAAGTGCAGAAAATCAAACACACATCTAAGTAAACAGAAGAAAGGCACTTATTTCCGGATCTCTGTCACATGAATCGATGGCGATACCATTTCCTGGATGTGGGCTATACTGAATGTCAACTCAGATTTGCAGGTTGAGATTTACATTACAACATAAGTCAAATATAATCTTAAATTCAAAAATATTTGAAGCTGCCAGCATATTCAACCAATAATAATTTGATTTTTGATTTATTCATTTCTAGAAACCTCATAATGAATCGCTTCTACTTTTACCACAATGCCATCGGGGAGTAATTTGTTTTAAACACTTCGTTGTAAAAATCGTAAATTCATAATATTCGTTGGAATAATGGATAAAATGAAATGCATTGATTACATTTTATTAATACTTTTTATTTATACATCTTTCTAAAATCTTTTATTAAAAAATTATTACACATATTATAAATCAAGTTTTTCGAAACACTAACAAAGTCTCCCACTCTGCCCCATGTGCAGATCAAAACACAATCATAAATAGATCGGCCGCTAAAAATATGTTGTCTGTGCATGTAATGATGATAGGGAATTGAGAGAGATTTTTCGGTGATTGTAATATTGCATCCACTAAGGCATGGAAATATCAGATATTGCTATTAAACACATGTACACTTGCTCGTGTACACATTTCTTGCTATTAGCATTAATTACGTGTAATTGGCAGGTCATCAGTCAGGTCTACATGCGTCTTTGACTCTTTATATGAAAGGCGTGAATTGTTTGTTTAATGATGCATATTATTAATGTACATTTCATACTTTATAGCTGTTTGAAAAATTTCGGGAGGGGGGGGTAAGCTGCTTCTGAGGATAGTTTTGTGGCATTTTGGTTGTGGGCGTTTTGCAAAAGTTACATTGTAACATCTCTTTTGTTTTTGGTGGTACTCACTTTCACTACAAACTCTCTTGGAAAGTGAATTGTGATTGAAATATGGTAAAATAGAAACTTTCAAATTAAAAAAAATAATCTTCATATTATCTTTAATTAAATGCAGTAATCATTGCAGAAGAAGAATATTGTTAAGACGGAAGAGAGATACTGAGAAGAGAGAGAGAGAGAGAGAGTTCTTATGAATAATAAGACACTTAGGGTGAAAATGAAAAACGGAACAATTATTGTCAATGTAATAGAGATTCAATTCATTTAAAAAAGAAAGAGTTTTTGTTTTGAGAGTTAAATTATGATGGAGAAGAATACTTTATAGGGGTGATAATATAGATGATCTTCATTTCTGTGGATCAAACTTAAAAATGATTAGATATGAATGTTTGTATACTTAAAAGGATTAAATTTGAAAAAAGAAAAAAAAAAAGAAAACATAAATGTTTTAGAATTTATTTTGGCGTCCTAAATTAATTGCTGAATTTCAACTTACGATGAGTCAATCAAATATCGGGAACTCTATGATAAGACCCAGTTACATGGACGAACATATCTTCTCGTTGCTAAAAAAAAGATAAGATTGTTGATGATGAATTAATTAGAGAGAGACAAAATTTTGGATAAATATATATCATATATTATATACTTAACATAATCGGGTTTGTGTGGCATGAAGGGGTTTTGCAAGACGCTTACAAACGTAACCGAAAAATCAATTAGTAAAATTAAGTAGATTGAAACAGTACCAGTATATGATTATTATATTAACATCAAGAAAGAAAATTTGATAAAGAAGAATATTTATCTGGTGTGTTATCTAGACCATGTATTCATTATTTTTCTTGATTTCTTAAAAATTATATAGGTTGTTTCATTAAATTGAAAATATTGCTATAAGGACAGTGAATATATTGAAAAGCACTAATAATTGCACAAAAAGGATTTATTACTACAAGAAATGTAGGCATAAAAATTGACACTCAAATATGTTTTTCACAACATGATGCATTTGGGAAAGGTCTTATTGTGAACATTAACATAAGATCTTGTCTACCGAGTTATAAAATCGTTGGGTTGCAATGTAATGTAATACATTTTACTATAAGAAACCTTATATTAATTGACAAAAAAAAGTAAATAATTGTTCATGTTCTTAAGTGTAAGAGAGTTAAAATTGCGAAAATGAAAATAAGCTAGAAATCTTCGGGTTGTTCGGGGGGTGTGAGTGATGGGCGGGGCCGATGCCGGGTGCTTGCTGGGCCGAGATAAGTCAGCCTGTGCTAGCGTCTACTGGAAACTTGGACAACTGGGTCTCGGGTGGTGTGTAGCTAGGGGACTCGCTGGCACTAGTTTGTGGTGAGGCTGGAGGGTGTGCTGCCTGTGAAGCTGCTGTTGACAAGCCCGCATCCTGGTAGAGATGTTGACTGGAAAGGGGACCCCCGTACGCGTTGGCGGGTCGTTCCGTCCACGACCTGGCAGTCAGGAGCTTTCCGACAGATCTGGGTGTGTGAACATCTACTCGGTGATTGTTCTCTGCCCGCCAGCTTGTCCTCTCTTTTTTTCCCTTATCACACCATCTATAATCGGTTGCTCGGACTGTCTCTCTGAAGTTCATATTGGCGATTACTACGCCATCGTCTCGTCTATAGAATGCTAAATCTTCTTGCTGACTAACGAGTTCGTTATGGTTCCAAAAATCGGAATGCCGGGATCTTGACTGTTATGCGGGTGGTTCAAAACGGAGAGGCACAGTAGACGTCGTTGAAAAAGCATTCTTCCAGACAGTTTGAACGTCTATTCGCGGTAACGTACAAAATGGCGGATTTTTGTGCTTTTGAGCAGAAGGTTTGTTCCTCGTTAATGAATGGTATGAGTCGTCTCTCGCGAATTTAAGCAATCTTAGTGTTCTACCACTGTTGGCTGCATCTAAACGTATAAGTATGAGGTGTATTAGGCATCTATCTGCTAAATGAATTCAACGACTAACTTCATAAAAAGAGTCGAGCTGATAGTAAAAATTTCATCCTCGATTGGTTCTAAATATTTATTTCTCAGGGGTGTGACCGCTGTAGAATATCCATTCATACCTAAGAGATTAGGATTCAGTATATGAAGTCGTATTTCGAATCTTGTTTCAGCTGGTCCCTATCGTCTTATTATACTCAGCAACATAAAATCATTGAGTGAAACGTCCGTATTGGTATTACTCCGCTAAGGTAATCAGCAGATTCGTTGACAACTGTGTACATTGATCTCACTACGGGGTCAAACTGCTTGAAGTCCAATAGTCAAGCATTGACCTCATGTTGCATAAAATGTGCAGTACAGTTGAACCAAGTTGCCATCGAGGGGGCTTTATCGATCTGTAAATATTCGATATGTACTTATTGTGAACACGATGATTCGATCTTTTTGATACATGTGTATCGAAAAGGCTGAACCATATTGGGGTGGATTAGAGTGCGTTGAATTTGTAGGCTACACTCACAGGCGCGACCTGGCTAATGTAGTAATGAAATGTGGTACGCTATGTATCTAAAAGTACTATGCAAAATAAAAAAGCAATTTATGTCTTGTTTAAACAATTGATATGAACATACTTGTGGAATGTTATTAATCACTTGACAAGTATAGGGATAACTTCTAGTATACCTGGTCCAAATATATGATATGTGCGTTATAAGTTCTGCTGAAGGGTTTATGCCAGGTGTTTGGCGGTAAATATCCACCACTGTATGTACCGGGGCATTTTTATCGACTGGCTAAGTAAGCTCAATGTGGCAATACTGGTTTACTATTAAGATCATGTTTGTATTGCCGATTTTAGCAACAGCAGGGAATAAAATACAGCAGCAGTCCAGTGATGGAATTATCAAGTGCTGCTGCCGTTCACATTTAATGAAAAATGGCTCCAGTTAATTGGTCATTTGTTGCGCCACATAGGCGCAATAACTGTTGAGTACTTTTCAGGATGCCTTTGCCAAAATTGCATGCTGTTGAATAAATTTTATACGCCTATAACGACAGTCGATGCGCTACGGAACCGGCTACAGAAACTTCCCACATAGAGAAATAGTGTTTCGTGTCGCATTAATTGATTGTAGGGAATTGAGAATTTTTCGGTGATTGTAATATTGCATCCAAAGACATATTGGAAAATCAGATTTGCTATTAACGCAATTACACTTGCTCGTTACATTTCTTGCTATTGGCAATTAATTTAATTGGCAGTCGTCAGTCAGGTCTACATGCGCTCTTTGACTCTATTGATGAATTGTTGTTAATATGCATATTATTACATGTAATTTCATACTTTTTTATATCAAGCTTTTTGAAAATTTCGGGAGGGGGGGGTAAGGACCTGCTCTTAGGATTGTGTTGGCATTTCTTGGGGTTGCAAAATGTTACATTGTAACACTGTCCATTTGTTTGGTGTCCTCACTTTCACTACAAAAAACACTGAAAGTGGAATTGGATCTGAAATATGTAAAATAGAAACTTTTCAATTAAAAAAATAATCTTCATATTTATCCATTTTAACTTAATCATAAATCATTCAGAGAAGAAATAAGTGAGAAGAGAGAGAGAAAGATAGAGAGTTTATGAGATGAAAAATACCACTTACGGTGGTATATATCAATCTTCTTTTTCTCCTTCTTTTCTTTCTTCATTCTTTTTTTTCCTCCTCTTTTTCTTCCTTTTTTCCGCTCTCAAGGGAGGAGTTCATGCTGAAATATAAAAACAGGAACAATTATTTCATGTAATAAGTGATTCAACAGTTTAAAAAAAAAGAAGGGATTTTTTTTTTGAGAATTAAATATATGATGGAGAGGAAAGTTTACAGGGGAAAAAGATGATCTATCATCTTCTGTCCGATCAGAACTAAAAATGATTACATATTAGAATGTGATAATTTAAAGGATAACTTGAAAACAATTTCAAAAAAGAACCATAATGTTTTGAAATATTATTTGCGTCACTAATGAATGTGAATTTCAACTTACGAGAATAATCAAAATCAGACTCTATGAAAGAACCACTTAATGGACAGCAAAATCTTTCGACGGCTAAAAAAGAAGATAATGTGATATGAATCTAGAGAGAGAGTAGAATTATTGATAAATATTCATTAATTATATACTAACCATAATCGTATTGGTGCATGGAGGGGTACTTTGCAACGCTTACGAAACGAACGAGAAAATCATTCATGTAAAAATAATGATGAAATATCAGTACGCGTAATATAATTCTGTATTCAAATAAGAAGAAAATTTGATAAAAGAATGAAATATTTTTTCTGTGTACGACCATGTCTTGATTTCCTAATAACCAATATAATAGTTGCTTTTCAGTTACTGAAAAATTTTGCTATAAACAGTAATAGATTGGACAAGACAAGAATTTCATCAAGCAAAAGATTATTACAGAAATAGATCATAAAAATGATCTCTCCAATAATAGTTTTCACCAACTATGAAATCATTGGGACAAGTCTTTATTTTCAAACAAATAAGTATGTCTACAGTTCGATAAAACGTTGGTGCAAATGTTACATAGTACGAATGTCCATTTGTTTGGTGGTCTCGGTTCCTACAAAACTAATTGAAAGTGGAATTGATGACTGAAATTATGTAAATAGAAACTTCAACTTAAAAAAAATAAAATATTCATATCCATATAATGTGCATAACTCATTCAGAAAAATATAAGTTAACACGGGGAAGAGAGAGACAAGAGTAGAAGAGCAAGAGAGAGAGAGATGACAGACGAGAATGAGAGCTATTATGAATAAATATATACACTTTATATCGGTGTATAAAATCATTTTACATAAATTCTAATTATACTAAACAATCCTTCCTTTTTTCTCTCTTTCTTCTTCTTTTTATGTTTTCTCGTCCTTCTCTTTTTTTTAATTATTCTTGACCTTTCATATTTCCTGTCATTATTTTACATATTCAGAACAGGATAAGGAGTTTTTATTTTTTCTGAAATAAATAAAAAAGAAACATAAGCAGTGTAAAATTATTTTATGTATATTAATTGACTAAGCCATGAAACTCCTCGCTGAGAGCGAAATGAAAGGAAGAAACATGTTAAAAAAAAGAAGGGAGAGGAGGAACCTTAGATTAACGATTGCAGGTCACTTATTTAGAGAAATTAAGAATATTAAATATAATGTAACAGGCGAGAAGGGAGTTTACGTAGAGGTTGGTATCAAGATGACATTTTACACATTTTCTGTCCGATCAGATACCTAAATGATTACATATTCAGTACACGTTGGTAATATTAAAGGATTAATTTTGAAACAATATTTTCAAATTAGAAAAACATAAATCAAATAGAAACACATAACTGTTTCTTGTATAATTTATCCCGTCGTCTAAATTTGAATTAGTGCAATTTTACAATCTTCCGATGAAGTTGAAATTATTTAATATACAATTGGGAACCGAATCAGACCTGCGTTTAATTGGATTCTTCTATACAATACTTGATTACATGCGGAGTGCAAATAAATAATAATATCTATTCGTAAATTTGTATCAAGTTAGAAATTATTCACGTAGAGAAAGTATGAGTATGGGGGGATTGTATTTGAAACTGTGATAATAAGAGCCCCATACAATAAAATAATTGTAGCTTGATACTATCAGCATATATGGTAATATCTGTGTTTGCGACTGAATCCGCGGGTTTCTTTGGAAACGTGGTAAAGCAGCTACTCACTTTTTGGTTTGAAAATCAAAGACTTATACCGTACACAGAGAATTCACTATAATGATGAAAAAAATAAGACTTAATATCGTGTAATCGTATATGATTTATATTGAAGATCAAGAAGGATTACATTTGAATAAAGAATAAAATAATTATCTGGTGTATCTTGACCATTCGTTGTATTCCGTAAACAATATATATCGTTTTTTCAATTCAATGAAATATTTTGCTATTAGACAGTAAGTAATTAATTGAAAAAGACGGAAAGAAAAATAATAGATTTTGGTTTTTAAAAGGATAATGGTCTCTTGTATTTTTAGGTATTTTTTAATTTATTATACGGATATCAAATCGCAGTGGAAATTAATACAATATATTTACCTTTAGGAACATTATCAAGACAAAAAAAGTACAAAAAGCTATTGTAATTCATTTTACTAATTAATGAACATATTAATTCAATTAAACGAAAAATAAGTGGCTAAGGATCTTTCGGTCGTCGTCAACATCAAGGCTTTCAAATTCGGATGTGCGTCTAACTCCAGAATGAATTTCATGGCATGAGAGGCTGCAGCTACCACCGCTCAGTTGCTCCTTGCATAATTGATATTCACGCGACGAAAATGTGGGGTATTCCAACCATTTGGCAAAGTGGTTTAAGAAAAAACTGGATTTGTTCCGGACTGTCCAACGAATCCGCCTTATCCACTAAGGCTTGATAGCCCAATCTTCCGCCGACGGAGAGGTGAAAAATGCTCAGCATAGCCAGGGTAAGATTGCATGTCATAAATTATTGAATAATTTGACCATATGCTTTCAACATTAACAAGCGATATCATTAAACCACAAGGGGATCACGGATTAGTATCTCTATTATAAAATTAATTGTGACACCGATCTATCTCTATTTATCACGTGAATTATCAGAATAGAGATGATATGTAATGCATTTTTCGGTTTGGAGTGCGGATCAGAAGATGAAAGATCTGTGA
>CAJDSM010098163.1:0-14100 GCA_903981925.1 Ostrea lurida
CATGGATCAACTCGAACTTGACCTGCATATTCCTGTGACGTATCTATACCAAATTTGAGTTGAATGTGTGCAACGTTGCAGAGATAATGAACGGGAACGAAAAATTTCTGATTTTTTTTCTAAGTTCAAGAGGGCTAACTCTGTCAAAAATATTGACCATGACAACTTCGAACTTGATCTTGCATATTCTTGTACATATCCATATACCAAATTTGAGTTGAATGTGTTGAACCGTTGCAGAGATAATGAACGGAAACAAATGATGACGGAAGGACAGAATGACGGAATGACAGAATGACGGAACAGGGTACACTATATGCCCCCGGCCATTTTATGGCGGGGGCATAAAAAAGTTGGTGGTCCGAAGACCGAGGCCAGTGCATTTTGAAGGTCGGGCCAGTGAAAATAAACTAGATGTGCGGGCGGACACCAACACGAATGTCCCCGCCTACAGTGAAGTCTAATGAAGGAAATTCGTAAGGGTGAATTGAAAGTTTTTCAAATGCATGAACTGTGGCGTATCCATATATCAAATTTGAGTTGAATGTGGGAAACCATTGCAGAGATAATGAACGGAAACGAAAATTTCTGATTTTTTTCTCAGTTCAAGGAGGGCTAACTCTGTCTCAAAAATCATCGGACCATCACTAACTTCGAAACTTGACCTGCATATTCCTGTGACGTACCATATTATGAAATTTGAGTTGATGTGTGCAAGGTTGCAGAGATAATGACGGAAACGAAAATTTCTGATTTTTTTCTAAGTTAAGAGGCGCTAACTCTGTCAAAAATCATCGGACCATCGACCAACTTCGAACTTAAACCTGCATATTCCTGTGATGTATCCATTATTAATTTGAGTTGAATGTGTTGAACGCGTTGCAGAGATAATGAACGGAACCAAATGATGATGGAGGACAAGGACGGAATGACAGAATGACGGAACAGGATAACACTATATGCCCCCGGCCATTTTATGGCGGGGATATAAAAATTTAGAGGTCCGATGGGCTTCTGGATTTTTATCCAGTTACACACATAAAATCAACATATGTAGATACTTAAACTCTCTTGTAGCGTAGATTTACCGTCAGAAAAAAATAAATTGAAATAATAAAACAATGTAAGTGTTGTGTCATTTCTCGTCACATAAATTTCAGCTTTCCTGGCCAGAGGTTCTTGAGAAGAAGATTTTTAAAGATTTTCCCTATATAATCAAATGTAAAACTTTCATCCCCTATTGGGCCCATCGTACCCCGAGGGTCATGGTTTGAACAAACTTGATCTCCTCTATAACAGGAAGCTTCCATATAATTTCAGCTTTCCTGGCCTACGTGGTTCTTAGAAGAAGATTTTTAAAGATTTTCCCTATATAATCATATGTCAAACTTTGATCCCCTATTGGGCCCCCATCGTACCCCCGGGGGATTCATGATTTGAACAAACTTGAATTCCACTATATCAGGAAAGCTTCCATATAAATTCAGCTTTTCTGGCTATTGGTTCTTGAGAAGAAGATTTTTAAATGACACCACCTATTTTTGCATTTTCGTGATTATCCCCTTTGATGAGGGCCTGGTCCTTCATTTGAACAAAATTGAAGCCCCTCACTCAAGATGATGTGTACCAATTTAGTTGAATTTGGCCAGCGGGTTCTTGAGAAGAAGTTGAAAATGTGAAAAGTTTACAACGACAAACAACAACGACGACGACAGACAATGAACAAAATTTTGATCAGAAAAGCTACGTGAGCTAAAAAGACGAAAACAGTGAAGAATTACAGGCATAAAGATAAATATAATCGTTTAAGTGTCATAGTCTTTTAAATCAGTTAGAAATTATAAACACGAACCCTTCCACAACTGACGATTTTTTTCCCCGAGTGTCGAAAAATTAGAAATTTTCAAAAACTGATATTTCCCAAAATTCCAAAAGTGTCGAAAATTAGAGAGTCGAAAAATTAGAAAGATTACGGTACAAACATTTCATGATTACGGTACAGAACATTTTACAGAAGTGGACCCAACTCGAAAATCCAAAATGGCGGGAATGGCGGCCATTTTCAAAAACGCGTATATACCAAAAATGATAAAAAGTTCATATTTTGATGCATTAAAGTGATTTTTATCAGTTAGGAAAGAAAATACTGGGTATTTTTAACAACCATTCGATGGATATTTCACACACACAGTCAATTTTGACCGAAAAAAAATCAAGATTCAATACGGCCATTTGGAAAAAATCTTGAAATAAGATTAAAATACCATTTTGCATCATAAACAAAGTGTAAATGATCATAAAGGTCAGTTTACCATCAATAATATTAGAAATGATTTAGCATTTACTCTCTGTCACAATTTTCAACATTGCATAGTGCTTATAGCTAAGTGGTGCTGCTTTTTTTTTTTTTTACACATTTACATTTTCCACGAAAGTCACAAACATTGCTTTTGATCATTGATTTTTGGTCACT
This sequence comes from Ostrea lurida, assembly GCA_903981925.1. NCBI lineage: Eukaryota > Metazoa > Mollusca > Bivalvia > Ostreida > Ostreidae > Ostrea > Ostrea lurida. The sequence goes on from CAJDSM010098163.1 coordinate 2,474, forward strand.
CAAGCACTATCGATAGGGACAGCTGTCATCAGGCTACTTGTGTTTCGATAGGGTCTCAGGTGGCATGTGAGACCCCACGTAATCTTGGGTGGGGGATGTTAGGTACTCTGGAGTAAGGTGAGTTCAGAACATCCTATGCCCTGTAGGTTTTATCCTACCTCATGTCTCCCATAGTGATGACGTCACCTGTCTTTTGGTTTGAAAGGTGATGCTGCTTGGTCGGCTTTGCACATTAACCCTCTCAGAGTTTAGGAAATAGAATAATCCTTCCATGCTAATTTGATTCTTCGACACCCACTCAGAGATATGGTGGATCATTCATGTCTACAAGTAGTTTCTACCCACGTACTGTGGCGGACCCCGATATCACTGGTAACTGCCCTAGTACATCCACCTTTCGCTCAGCCTGCCCATCCCGAAAGGGATAGAAAGGGGGCACAGGGATTTCTCCTAGCCGAGAGAGCAAACAGCACCTTGAACAGTTTCCTCGGTCAGCACTGCCCCCTAACCGTATGCCCCAGCTTACCCACACAGGCAGCACCACCGGTAAGCACTTATGTTTCTCGACGCTTAAGTCTAGAAGGATTTTGAATGAAGATGACAAGGCAAGTGGGAAATTGTTCTTGATGAACTTTGTGAGGCTGGTCCAGTCCCAGTGGACGGAAGGTGAGCAACATGATCACTTATGCTTCTCTCCGAAGGGAGCCGCTAGTGACTAGTTACACGCTGCTATTGGAGATCGGCGAAGGTATGGAGGCTCAACACAGACATAGCTTCACTAGCTACTTGCATTCGCACCCAGTTCAAGTAGTGAGACTCTGAAAGAGTGGGCAGAGAAACATGTTCACTTTGGCAACTCGCGGCTTCCCAAACTCTACCTTATGTTTATCCCAAGCATTGATACAGTTGTATTATTGAGCAGAGGACTGTGTTTGCAGGTCTTTATGCTCTGAAGGAACAGCCCAGATTTTAGTCCCAAAACAGCCTCTGTTGATAAGAAGGCTGTATTCCAGCATTCTCGCGAAGTTGTCCCTCAAAAAGCCAAAAGAACGCCAAGTGGGGTAGCATGTTAAGGGACCCTTCTCCAGACCTGGACTCCAAGAACATTTTTCGGAGAGTTGTTTGGATAGAATACAGTGATTGAGCTGCTCGGAGGGACTGTAAATGTCCCCATCAACACCTTGCTTCAGATCGGACTTCCCACAATTTGTGTATTAAGTGCCACCAAAGCTAAGTTGAATTTAAGGGTGATTCTTTGTCATACGTACTGATACCTACAGGGAAACCATTAGTCAGGAAAAGCCTTCTCGCTGCCAAGAATCAACTAGCGTGGCTCCTTAGGAAGACGGTGTATTGTCGCCTGAAGGAGCATTAAGGCAGATGGTCATACAACCAGACACCCAGACACGTGAAATTCTATTATGATGACCAAGAGGATATGTGCAATATTTCATGCTTTTATCACCTTCTGAGCAATTTTTCAAAATCGTCGGAATAAAGATGTACATGTCCTCAATTATTATTGATTCTTTTTTTAACAATATTTCTTTTCAAATTCATACAAAGAACAACTAAGCTTGTTGCAAACTTAGTTTGATCAGGCTTTTTAGCACCAAATGAAGAGCTATCCAGCCAGCAACATGCTATACAAAAAATCCATGATAAATCTATGCAAGTCCCTTCCAAAAAGCTTGACAAGTCAATCCATCCAAGCTTTTAACAACATTTTCCTAAAGTTTCCTGGAAACCATCAACTAATGAAAAGATCTATCCAGGCGACAACATGCTGTGACACACAGACCAGATGGAACTGACAGTAAAAAACAAGCATTCTGAGAGTATTGCACAGCAATACATAGTCCCCTACCGGTTTACCACAAATTATTGGACCGCACAATATTCTAATTTCATTATGTAGGCTATATCAGAGTGAAAAATGAATAGATCAAATCAATTCGATAATGATCTGTAACTTGGTATGGCAAAGCATGTACCAATATCAAAAGAAATATCTGCAAACAGTGAGAAAAAAAGTGCGGAAATAACTGATAAATTATGAAATTTTCTAAGTTCAAGGGCCATAACTCAATGAAATAATGAATGGATTAAAACCAACTCAAACTTGATCTGTAACTTGGTATGCAAAGCAATGTACCAAATATCAAATGAATATCTGCAAACAGTGGAAAAAAAGTGGCGGAAACTGATAAATTATGAAAATTTTCTAAGTCCAAGGGCCATAACTCAGTGAAAATGAATGGATTCGAAACCAAACCTCGACTTGATCTGTAACTTGTATGGGTAAGCAATGTCAAATATCAAATGAATATCTGCAAGCAGTAAGAAAAAAAAGTCTGGAGAAACCAAGGACGGAATGGGACAGACAGACACAAAGAAGAAAGCTATAGTCCCCTCCGGTTACAAACGGGTAGGGGACTAATAAACAAGTTGATGTTGTTTTTGATATTATATATGATGCATGTACAAAAATTAGATTGATATATTTTCTCTGAAAAGACATACAATCACTGTCACTAATTTAGACCTTTAAAAAAAGTTATGTGTGCAAAATCCCCCCAAGGTGAGTTTTAAAAGTTGACAGGTATGCACACCTCTTAACAACCATTAACCAGAACTAAAGTGTTTTGGGCCTTCAATGAAATAGAAAGTCAATGTGTGCAATATATATTAGATACAGTTGAACTTCGGTATCTCAAATACTGATATCTTGAATACCATGGCTATGTCGAACTGATTTGGAAGTCCCAGCTACCTATTTTCTGGGTATTTTTACCCTCGATATCTCAAATTCACGGATATATCAAACTTTTTTCCTTGGTCCCATTGAGTTTGAGATAACGAGGTTCGACTGTATTTTGATTAACATGCAGAATGTTTTCCTGATGAAAAGCAAGCTTTGCGGATTATAAAGCGTAAACTAAACCAAACCAGATTTTGCTCGTATAATATGCCCAAAATATGAAGTGAAAATCAGAATGACACATTCCTGTTTACTGCAAGAAATGAACGAGTATCATTATTTTTTTTTTAAAGCGAGTATTCATATTGTTTCAAAATTTTGTTTACATCTGGAAATAAAATATTTCAAATAATTATTATGATTTCTGTACGTTTCTATAGAATATATTTAAAATTTCAATGTCCATGCTTTGCATTAAAATTCTCATGCAGCAATCAATGAAATAATATTTTTCAAAGGTTGTAACTATAAGGATAAACTGGCTGAGTGTTTGCCTTGTCATACATGTGCAGAGGTCGCAAAGATTAATAAAAAGATGAAGCTGATGACTGGGAACAAAGGAACAGGAACTTTATACTACACTGTACCATAAAGGATTTGTAGATTAATCAAGGCAAGAGGAAATGCTATTGACAAGATACCAGATCTACAGAGAAGAAAATGCCAATACTCAGAGAGCAATATAACAGACACGTTTATAAACTTCTAATGGCCATCTCCCCTACAATATGTACAAAACAGTTATTCATTACAATTTAAATAAGTTTACATTTCCCCTGTCGTGAATAGTGATCTTGACTCTGTTCTTGTATCATAAAAAAGATCAAATGCTAAGTACCATTACCAGTTATTTCTTTGAAGGTATGAACTTCACACTATAACAACGTTTACTCATTTATTCAATACTCAATGTTTTGTGTCAAGGAATGTGGCTCACACACATTAAGAGTTTTGCAAAACTTGAAGAAAAGCCATGAATAAATGATTTTAATTCAATGATCCAAATAGATTTCAAAGGCTGGTAACACATTTCATGTCATACGTTTATGAGAAGTTAATAATTTCACACATGAAAAATAAATGAGCTGTGGAGAGAAAATAACTGAAAACATAATGTAAGCAAGCAGCTTGTGGGCCACATTGTTCACCTGAGCAGAACATGCAAAACTTTACAAGTGCGTTTTTTAAAAACTCAGACACAGAACCTTTCTGTGGTCAAAAGGGACACAATATTGACTCCTTTGATGTTTTTCCATTACAATATAATGTTTTGCAGAAAACAATCCATACAACGCCAGTATGGACCCTGATGCAGTCTTAGGCCATGAATTATAGATGCTCAACATATTTATAAACCAGTTTGTTTCTTTAATGTTCAGGTATGGAGAAGATTTGATGCATTACCACCAGTATATGATTTTCTACTCAAACCCTTAGGTTTAACCCTCGACCCAAAGACCATGAAATAAATTATCTTTCCAAGTTGAAAAACCCTGATTTTAAACATGATCACAATATCTTCTTTGATTTTGTTTGATTGATTGTATGTTGCTTACGTACGTCCCTCTTGAGGATATTTCACTCATATGGAGACGTTACAATTGCCGGTGAAGGGCTGCAAATTAAGGACTTTGCTTGGCACTCATGGCCTTTGTGCAGGGAGGGATCTTTATCGTACCACACCTGCTGTGACACGGGACCTCGGTTTTTGCGGTCTCATCCAAAGGACCACCCCATTTCGCCTCTTACAACAAGCAAGGGGTACTGAGGACCTATTCTAACCCGGGTCCTCACGGGGCTCTTTGATTTTGAAGCTGCTTCTATAATGATTAAGCTTCTTATATAATGGTTTTAAAAAAACACAATCAGTGTGGACTATTTGGACATTTAATGTATCAAACTTTTACACGTTTTTCTTAAAAGTGCTAAAATTTGACACCTATTAATGATTATATCTTGTTCTTATCAGACAAACTTATTCTATCAAAATATATCTTGATTACAGGTAGCATTAAACTTTCTTTCAAAATTATTTTTGAATTAGATGTGTCGGTACGCCACAAATGTCCCCGCCGACAGCAAAGTTTATCTGCGACTCTTGAGGGTATATATTGCTCACCTTTCAATCTTATCTACTGTACATGTTGTCATCTTTAATCGTACCAAGTTTCATTGAAATCCTTCAAAAGGTTTAGGAGGAGTTGCGAAGACAAAATGATACTGCCTTACACAAAATAAAAATCTAAGTCCAGGAACCATAACTCCTGTAATAAAGTTTGAAAAACCCTCCCATTCCCACATGCACTTTTACATGTTGTGATCTTTAATTGTATCGAGTTTCATTGAAATCCTGCAAAGACAATATGATACAGCCTTACACAAACAAGAGGTCTACAGGCCTTAAAGGTCACCTGAGTTTCATAGAACATAAGGCCAGCATTTGTTTATTTTTAGATTTATAAACCCATCGCTTGCTTTTTGAATTTTAAGAAAGAAAAAAATAAAATTGAGAAAATCGGGACTTTTTTCTTTCCAATGTCGAATTTGTATCGGGATCGAGATTTTGAATCTACGTATTAGGATCGAGATTTTGAATTTACGAACTCGTATTTCCGGTTTATGATAACGATGGTGGCTACTGTGGTAGATCTGTATGGCTTTGTTTAGTGTAAAATTTATCTCGATGGGAGTATCATTTCGAAACGTTTTTGGCTGTTCTAAGGACTAACAACTTCCTGGCGACTTTATTGTACAATGACATATTTGTGGGATGTTTATTCAAAACTTATGGTTGCGAGATTGACCCCGATGATACAAATCCACATTGACAATGCAATGCAGCTACCAAATAATATGCCCATGGATTCTGTTGCTGCATTTGGCAATATTTAGTAGGGGGTACATAATACACCAAGGCACTGAAGGCAGTCCTGGAACCCATTCAGCATAATGCATTTGATGTTCCGTGATGTGAGCAGAACATATGACTGGCTGCCCCAACTAAAGTAAGTTCTTAATAAATAATGACCCCCATTATAGAAAATTTGTCATTTTAAGAGTTGGCAACAGATGCAATATATTCATGTGGTAACCCACTTTCCCTGGTCATGCTTTCAAAGATACTATCATTTTAAAGGAGGGATAAATTGTCAAAACTAGCCCCTCGGAGACAACATACTATATTCTGTTGCTCATTTTAATTGATCATTTTGACATGAAAACTTCAAAAATTGTCTACAATTCTAAAGCCTTTAATATTAAGAATACGGCGAGATTCACAATATATAAGCTCTTTTGATTTATGACAAACATGTTATCAAAATTGTTCATTATTTGTAATAGGAACTGTCCAGTTGTGCTTCCATAGTGGAAAGGATGAAGAGCAGACAATGATGAGATCAACACTGTTGTGTGCATCCTATTTGTAACTGCTGTGTGGCCATTGGCTTGGAGTCTGTTTCGAGAGCATCAAAAGAGCAGTGAAAATGAATGTATTGTACATGGCAAAATAAAGTTGATAATGTATCAAAAAATTGATTTTTTTAATCTTATTGTCTCACCTACGGATTTAAATTCGAGTTCGTAAATAAACAAGACAACGCAAAACATAGCAATATACTGCCCGTCATGACCACAGACCAGTCGTAAAACCACTATGGCATCTTTGACCTTCATGCACCATGTCGACCCTTGCTAAAGGTCAGAACATCCTAGTTCTAGGGCATCACAATAACTGTGAATACTATTGAAATCCTGCACTCATTGAAAGTTATGCCTGGAAGATGTAAACCACTGATGTCATCTTGACCTCGACCTCCAGGCATACACTACCTGGGTTTGACCCAACAATCTGTGAAAACCTATTGTCAATCCATGCACCTCCAAGTAACTTGTGGTCTTGACAAGGTTAAACATAGTGCCTGTGCAACCTTGACATGACCAGTGACTGGCTCAAGGTCACCGAAACATTCCTTGGACTAAACCAAAAGTTTCTGGAAATATTATCCAATCCATTCAGCTCCGGTAACAAAACTTATGGTCCGGACAAAGTAAAAACCAACTAGTGCATTGTGACCTGAACATTGTGACCAGTGACTTGCTCAAGTCATGAACACTTCTCTTGGGTTAGACCAACAATTCGTGAATATTATTTCAATCCAATCACCTAAAGTGAAAATTTGTCCGTACAGGTTAAACCATTGAGGTTTCATTTTGAACTTGTCCTTAACCAAGTGATCTTGGCCACAGGCAATGACACTTCCGTGTCCCATAGGACAATACAATCGTGAAACATATTCCAACCTGCCCATCAAAGTTATGGCCGGACATTTTAAAACATTAAGTATGTAGTGTACCTTGACTTGACCAATAACCATTAGGATCAAGGTCATGACCTCCTTAGGCTCTAGGGCACAAGTTCTGTGAAAATTATGTCAAATCTACAAAGGCGATTAGGAGTTATGGCCACGTACAAACCATTCCAATGTTAAAACTATTATTGTATAGTGACCCTTGACCTTTGGACTAATAACTGTGATCAAGGTCATGACTTTCCTTAGGTCCAGGGCACAAATTCCTTGTGAAATTTGTTCAGATCTACAAGAGGTTCTAGAGTTTGCGCCGGACAAACTATTTGAGATGACGCGTAACGCGTAAGACGGACAACGCCATAAACATAGAATACTATCGTCCGCGACGGGTAAAAAGGCAGGTCTGTCATAACGTTAAGGGCCCCTCCAACATATGTGTCAGTCATTTGTCTCAACACAAGGATCAAGAAAATCACTGGATGGGGGGCATGATCGAACAAAACTTGAATCTACCTCCATATCAGAAATTTTCAAAAAGCATTCCTTCTGGTTCGATGATTCTTTAAGAAGAATTTAGAAAAAAAAAAAAAGAAAACCCTCATAATTGGCATGTATTACTTTAATCCCTATTGAGTATTGGGGGGGGGGGGGGTCTCGACCGCGGGTAATGGGGGGTGGTGGGCGCCCATGATCTGAAACACTGACAGTACCCACATCAGAAAGCTTTCAAATAAATATCCACTCATCTTGAGAAAGATTTTCCTTAATTTTGCATGTCAAAGCTTTTATCTCTAATTTGTGGACCCACTCCTAGACCCAATAATCATGATTTTGGAACAAATGTTGAATATCTTTCTGGCCCAGGGTTCCTGTGAGAGATTTTTTGAAATTTCCCTATATATTCATGTAAAACTTTGATCCCTATGTGGCCTGCATGCGTATTCTGGCGCCATGATTTGTAACAAACTTGAATTTCACTGAGTATCACACTTTCATATAAATTTCAGCTGTCGGTTCTTTTAAGTGACACCATCCTATTTTCGAATTATTGTTATTACTCCCCTTTGATGGGGCCTGGTCCTTCATTTTAACAAACTTGAATCCCCTTCACCCAAGGATGATTGGTACTGAGTTTAGTTGAATTTGGCACAGCGGTTCTGGAGAAGAAGTAAAAAATGTGAAAAGTTAACGGACGGACAGACTGGACAAAAGGTGATCAGAAAAGCTCACTTAAACCCTCGGTTCAGGTGAGCTAAAAATACTACAAAGATTGAGAATAGTGTAATTTGAAATATAAAACAAATTTTGAGAGGACCATTTTTAAATAACCCACACCCTACTTTTGCATTATCATAAGTGGGGAATGGTCCTTTATTTGAACAATCTTGAATCCCCTTCACCCAAGGATGATTTGTGCCAAGTTTGGTTGAATTTGGCCCAGCGGTTCTTGAGAAGAAGATTTTTAAAGATTTTCCTTATATAATCCTATGTAAAACTTTGATCCCCTATTGTGGCCCCATCGTATCCCCGGGGGTCATGATTTGAACAAACTTGAATCTCCACTATATCAGGAAGCTTTCATACAAATTTCAGCTCTTCTGGCCCAGTCATTCTTGAGAAGATTTTCTCTATATATTTGCATGTAAAACTTCAATTCACAATTGTGGCCCCCATCCTACCCTCAGGAGCCACAATTTTTAAAAAAGACTTGAATTTCCACTAAGTCAAGAAGCTTTCATATAAATTTCAGCTTTTCTGGCTCAATGGTTCTTGTGAAGATTTTTAAATAACCCCACCCTATTTTTGCATTTTTGTGATTATCTCCCCTTTGACAGGGCATGGTTCTTCATTTGAACAAACTTGAATACCCTTCACCAAAGCCTTATTTGTACCAAATTTGATTGAAATATTGGCCCGATGGTTCTGGAAAAGAAGTAAAAAATTGAAAGTTTAATGATAGACAATGGGAGATCAAAATAGCTTGCTTGAGCTTTCAGCTCAGGTGAGCTAAATATTTTATGCCTGACTGAAAATCAGGAATAAAGCAAATTTTAACATTTTCACAGTATGATCAATATAGCCCCAGAATAAAACATACAACCTTGAATCATAATTTCATAATTTTGGTAGAGCTCTCAAGGCCTCCATGCTCTATATAACAGTACTAAATTGAACTGTATGCTAGGATTCAGGAATATAGTACAAAAGATACTTTAAAACCATTTAGTACATTTTCACTATATAATTCATATATAGCCCTTAGTCCTTAGGTCTGAACTCCTAATATGAATTTCAAAATTTGTTAAGAATCTTTCATGCTCCATATGAATTACACAGTTTTTATGTCAGTCAATAGGCCTAATTCTCTAGAGGAAACAAAACTATTAAGCTCAAAAAAAAAATTCTAATATCCCAAGAGATCATGGGTGTTCAAGGCAGGCATTATTTTGCAATGTCACTGTGTACTGAAGTGTTACTAATTCTATCCATGCTTTACACTTTGAAAATTGAAGTCGCAACTACCCATTATGAGACTTCAGGTTTACATTAGTTGCTGGGAAACAGTACTAAAAAACCATAGATCTCCTAACAATGCCCCACAAATAGGACTATGTCAAGTATATAATTAGCACATCTCAGAAATATACAAAAGACCCATTTATTTATCAACATTAATTGTAATTATCATTTCATATACACTCAAGGGTCAAAAGTATTTCGCATTGCTAATTTTCACTGGATATAGTCTATTACATACTTTCATATTTTAAAAACTTCACAAAAATTTTATATTTAATGTTATCTATTGTGAATTTTCATAATATATGTAGAATTCACTCAACCACGACAAGTGTTACTTAAATGGTATTTTATATATTTTTTGTTGGGGTCGATTTTTTGAATGATGGGGTACATTTTGTTATTGTCAAAAAAATAGCACTTGCTCCAAAGCATTTCAATTTGGAAAACGTCTATTAAATATTATCCACACAAAGCTGAGGCATAATTGTGTATCCTGAATTATGACTTGTATAGAAAAAACATTATTGACACACCTAATTGTTTATGTGGAAAACAAGAAGATGGCTTACCACTTTTTCTTTATTTTGTAAAAAGTATTCTAATGCATAGACATGTTTTGTTTTGACAAATTGTTTGCTTTAGACGAGTATCTCTTAATCTATAGACACACATACTTTACTTTGAGGACATGAAAACCTACGTCATGTTGTTAAGTGCAAATTTTTTTCTACATGTTCAAATACAATATGTTATGTCAAATAGATTTAGTTGATTTATCAAACTTTAATAAGTTAGGATGGCACTGTATTTATATTTCTATATATTATAGATCATTACTATATTTTCTAATTTGTATATTATATTAAATTTGTTTTCATTTAATATCAGGTGAGAACCTCGTAAGTTGTAGAGAACTTGTGTTCGAACCTTTTTGTATATGTATACATATACAATAAAATATGTTCAAATCAAAACATTTGTTTTTAATGCTACACGTAATTACTATGAAATGTGTAAGAGTACGTTCAAATAAAATTCATAAAACATGATGATCCCAGTGAGTGTTAAAAACTGTAACACAGAGAGAAATAATGATAGTAACAGATTTAAATTTAGGCCATTGTGCATGATTTGTGAGATTTTTATAGTTATGACGACAGTAGATATATTGATATCAGTGCTCCAAAAAATGTTTTATTCAATGAATTATATAGTGAAAATTAGCAGTGCGGAAATACTTTTGACCCTTGAGTGTACTTGACACTTTGAAGTCTATGCATCTGTTGTCTAAACAGGTACAAATATATGTATTCATTAGGCAGGGTCTGTTGCCTACAGCAATGACAAACTGAGTGATCTGTGGGTTGGGCATGTCGATCATTATTAACATTACCGGTATTTGGGCTGCTTTTGAAGAGGGTGCATGTGAGAGTTACAAAGGCTTCAGTTCAAAAATGTATTATAATATAAGTAACAACATTTCAAGTCTACATTCAAGGGAGTGTACCTTCTTTCTATGTTGAAATCAACAATATATATCAGTGTTACAGAGCAACAAAATTGCATTGCATCCGCAAAAAATCAAATACAGTAATTACATTTTTCATCACCACTTCTTGATTAACCTATGCTAAATTTAAAACAAGAGGCCCGTGGGCTACATCGCTCACCCGAGAGACCTTGGCCCTGGGTCAGCAGTGGCGATTTCAAAAAGAAACTTGAATCCCCTTCACCTAAGGATGATTTGTACTAAGTTTGGTTGAAATTGGTCCAGTGGTTCTGGAGAACAACATTTTCCTTAATAAAATTGTTATCCCCTATTGTAGCCCCACCCTACTCATGGGGAGCATGGATCTGATCAAATTTGGATCTACCCCCTTAACCTAAAAGCTTTTTATCATGAAGCTTTTAGGTCCAATGGTTTTTAAGAAGATTTTTGAAGATTTCCACAATATATTCAAATAGAAAACTTTGATCCACTATTGTGGCCTTGTCATACTCCAGGGAGTCATGATTTGGACAAACTTGAATCT
>CAJDSM010098165.1:0-12196 GCA_903981925.1 Ostrea lurida
ATCGGCTTAATACCAGTGATATCAGTTAGTAAATACAGAGAAATCAAATGTCAAGGAATGCGATCTAGAGCGGTACGGAAGGGCAAGTTTCTTTCCCCTTTGGTTAAACAATTTTTTAAACAAAAATTGTCATTTTTTGTCAATTTGGGGTCTTGGGCGGAAAAAGTACAAACACGAGTCACAACTTATCTCCCTTTAAAAGTAGTCTGCATCCACTTCCAAATTTGAATACTATTTCAAAATGGCGACATCTAAGAAATCTGGAGGGGGTGTTGGGGTGTTGGATTACATCTTTGAACCATTTGAATACTGAATATAACTTACAAACGTAATCAGGAAACTAAATGTGTGAAATGGAAATCTCAATATAGATGAGTCAGCTGCGCCGTTTTTACTTTTCCTCGTTTGCTCGATTTAAAAATGATGGCGGTATTGGGTTATTCAGTGAATTTTTGTGTCTTTTCACATGTCGATCAATAAAAAATCTCATTCATTGTTAAAGCTAGTTTTGTTTTGCATATGTTTGCATCTGGGGCTTCTTCATGACGGCAGCATTGTAATGCGGGAACTTCTCTGCAGACGACAACTACATTCATTGGCCCACCAGCATCCAAATACCCGAAAAAAGTTTCAAACAATCTGTATCACTTCTCAACGTTCAACTAGTAAGATTCTCTCACACATATAGATGAGTTGCTGAGTGACGATGAACGATCATCGCTCCATATATTGTTAAGAGAGCAACTGAACTATAATGATCAAATGTAATAGCTCAATTACGACTGTGAAAACCTACACGCTCTCAGAAGCAAAAGTAAAAGTCATTAGATTTCTTTGAATGGAAACTTGAAGATTACAATTGTATGAGATGTTTCAGATTAACATTAACTATCCTCCTAACGGCAGAGGCTGTTCCACCTCTTGGTGGTCGCAGGGTCACGTCTTTGCCCAACTCTTGTTTTGATATTTATATTTGGGATACGAGGATTGATCGACTGTTCTTCTATCTTTTGCTATATTAACTTAGGACTTCACAGATTTTTTCTCATCTCAAAATTTGAAAAACTTCCAACTGATAATAAGAAGAGTTCCAGAAAACGCACAAATATTATTCACTCCTTCAGAAAATATTGTGATGATGAAATATAATTATAACAACAACTGACAGTTGTTTTTAATATGTTATACGTGCAGTGCATTGCATTTTATTCTCCAAAGAGAGGTAACTCAGAATTATGCATAAGTTTGCAAATTACATTCTCCGTCATCTGTTATCTTTTCTAAAACCCAGGAAATATGGTCTGATTTTTTTTCCTAAAAGAATATCTAAGGGTACTATCAATGATTTTATATTAAGAATAGGTCTAAAAAATATATACAGATAACGAACGTTGCGTATGACCTTAAGCAGTTTATATGAATAATATGATTCATCAAGCTGTTACAATTCATGATTTCACTATCATCCAGATCTCAAGCACCCCGGTGTCTAAATGACGACAACCACAATTTCCTGTATTCGTACGACCTGGACAAACAACCGCCAGGTCAGATGTTTACAAAAGAAACCCAGTGTAAACTGGTATTTGGTGAGAATTCGACACTTTGCTATGTAAGTATTCCTTGTCGCCTACAAGCATTATATAGCTTACCACATCTCTCCTTTTTGTTTATTACATGCAACATATAACACTTTCTTTGGTAGTATGCAACCAAGTCATCTTCTGACCCGGATGCTTTCTGTGGAAACATTTGGTGTCAGAACCCAAATAATCCCAAAATGTGTCAAACCAAAGCGAGGCTGGTGACGTTACCAGGAACTTTATGTGACGACAATAAAGTAAGGAAGTGTGTGTTTTGTGTCTCCCCTGAAACATAACATTATCCTTTTCCCGTCTTTCTCTAATTTTTCGCAGTTTCCTTAATACGCATAAATGAAATTTGTATATAGATACACCATGAGAAGGGGTCCATGACTAATATATTTTGGTAGTGTACATTCTGCTCTTGTGTTCAATATTGCAGATTTGCAGAATGGGAAAATGTGTTCCAAAACAGGTCAACAGGGAATCTGGTAATGTATACACAGCAGCACCGAAAAGGCCAAGACACTGCTTGTTATTAACCCGCGTCTTTATCAAGAGACATATCCTCCATCAACAAATATTACACAATGATAAGACAACAAAAATCGTAGAAATGAATAAATAACCTCGTGGCCTTTTCAGCGCTGCTATGAATTTTTTAATTTGTCATGTATTTCATTTAGATCCGACACTCAAAATATCCGTGTCTATGCCCCTTTAATTACATTCTCGCGGGGTCTGTCCTGGGTCAAATTTGGTCACGGAGCCCCGAAACTGATTTTAGATAAATTACGTGAATTTAACCGTTATAACGAAAACTTAATCCAAATATATCTAGAATCGACACAAAACCGACGAAGTACATGTATAAAATAACAAAGTAATGGAATGACTGCATCAATCATGGTGGAAACGCAGTCGAAGTGATTGCCCTTCACTTAATGAAGAAGTCAATATTTTGAGATAATTGATATTGACAATGAGCAATACGATTAGGAAAATGTTACATTTTGAGTGCACCATGCCAAAATAGTAGTGAGGGTTTGTACACATAATTGAACAGTTGAAGATAACGAACAATAATCAATTTCGTAAGTCCCAAACATAATATAAAATAATAGTTGGGGAAAACACGAACCATTGTATATACCAGGGGTAGATCTGGTGCCTAGGAGTAAGCATTCCCTGTCGATCGGTCACACCCACCATGAGCCCACTGTCTTGATAACTTAAGGTAAAAGGAGTTGTGCTGTTACATGTAAGAGTTATTGCCCTTACTTTTTATGTACAAGTTATCTAATATCTTTGGCACTCTTCAGTGTGTCAAAGATACATCTGCATACATATGTAGATGCGAGTGATGTGTGGTACGCGTATGATATCCAGTGCGCGCGCAATTGTGTGGCCTACATGTGAATAAGAGATGAGATAATGTTGTGACGAACCATTCTAGTCGTGTGCGTACAATGCGTCTAACTACTGTTTTAGTGCCGAAACAGTCAGTGTAAGAGATTGACCTGACTGTATAGCAGGATGCATGACTCATCTAGTAATGGCGACGACCAAAGCAGGTTCCTGAGAAGCGTGGCTACGCAAACCGAAACAGAAAAAGGTTTGAATCCTTGTTGAAAACACACCGTGCAGTGAATACTGCAAGGCATATGACAGTCATGAGCGTGTGTCGAAGGACGATCATTCTTTGGTTAATAGGTGCAAAATAGTGACAAAACTATATTAATATGGCCTATTTAAGAACAAAATGATTGAGTGCTGATATTCGGTGCAACCGGTTGTGAACCCTGCAACGGTAGAGTTGTAGCAAAGACTTATCGGCATTGGCGAACCAAATAGTGAAGCTCTAAGAGAAGAAGAGGACTAAGGTTTTCAGAACATTTCTAAAGCAAAACAGATTGTGGATAACTTCCATTGGAAGAATAGTAAATGGACTTGCTTACTTCTTACCTTATAGGTAGAAACCGATCTTGAGGTTAGTAACCGTGGCAAGTATTCGGGAGCGGAAAGAAACAGAGACTAGAACTGTTAAAACGGGATTAGCCGGAGAATTTCAAGGCAGAAGCAGCGATAACATATGGACTGAAGAAGAAGAGAATCGCTCGGAAAGGCAGTTACACGGGAAAAAAGAAATAGGACTTTTTAGATGACCTAAAAAACTTTTGAAAGCGAAGCCAAACAGTGTAAAATCGGCAGACGATCGTAAGAGCCGAAGGAAATTCAGAGATTAATTTTGGAATAATGGGATGCGGCAAAACAGAAGGCTGAAACAGACACAAAGATATTGATAAATCGTTCTACGCAGCGTATGGTGAGTACGAGTGCAAGGAAGATAGCGAGATGCTGATAGAATTACTCGTGCTCAGATCAGGAGTGACTCCCCCAGTTCGCACACCATACCGTTTCTGTTGCGGAGTTAACTACGATTATTCAACTCCCCCAGAAGCTCAGTGCTCCCCTGTGTACATCATCATTCTGATGCAGCATTGGATTTATCTCATAGACAAGTTTCGTTCTTCCCAGCAGCAGAACCAAAATTCCCCGGACATTCGGTAGTCGAAAATGTGTTATCCTGGATCTTAACCATTAGAGTTTTTTGCGTTGGTATAGCTTGGGAGGTGTAGAGGTGTTATGATTGATATGCGGATAGACACGCGCATAGCTATGTTCCCGAGGCGACTTAACAACATTAGTGCGACAAACCGATTCATATGATGTTGTGCTGCTGGCAAATTCTTGTGCTTTTGCTTGTAATCCATTAGTGGGAACGAAATATGAAGTTTATGCAAAAAATTAGACGAAGGAACTGGATTTTGTGCTGCGTGAACATCAGATGCTCGCGTTCTGGTGCATAAGAATCCAAGGAGTCAGAGATGGCTAACGAGGCAAAGGAATTCCAAATCCAGTTGGACGCAATTAGTGCAGGTTTACACTTATATGGGGAGACCGGCTTGGGACGAAAGAGTGCGGAGAAGACCCGGGAATTAGTTCCGAGTTGTCAAACGCCGAGCTCTAGGGCGAGTCTCGATCACATACTCGAAGAACGTTTGGCGATCCGGATTACTCATGACTAGTGAACAGTAGGATCTGTATGGCAGCTCGTGGTTGGAACATTTTAAGTCTAAGAAAGTCTCAATCTTGGAAGGCCAATAACCGCAAATTTGATCCAGGCCCAAAGTGGTAGCGGCAGCTTTCGGTCAGCCTCTTCATTTACAGGTTTGCAACCTATAGTACGGACTGAGACATTACGCATTAAGCAAGTCTTCAATAGAAAATGGATGCACCAGAAGGCATGCGACTCATAGCAAAGGAGGGAGCGTAGTGTGCCGTGTATCCACTTCATTTTCCTATTTTGTGTCACGTTTGATTGCAATGGGAATGATGTGGTGCCCCAAGCGTCGATATTGTACGTCCTGACATTTAGTCTGCAGTACACAAACAAGTCATCTACATAGCAGCTGCGTGTATGGGTAATGGTAACGTTTTCAAAAGGTAGAGCGTATGGGTGCTCAACGAGACGTATCTTGGAATTCATCACACTTCGCTCGAACAGAGGTTAGAAGGAAAAACACTGGAAACAGATAGCTTCTAGACCGGTTGATCCAGGTACATCAAATGTCGATGCATAGCACACGAGTGGGTAATGGATGTACCCGCGCGTCAAGGTCAGAACTTCTGAGAGCGCAAAAAACTCTCTTGAAAAAGGTAAGAACACATCTGGGATACCAAGATGGCTGGTTATCATTCAAGCATTTGTATATTGTTCCGTAAGAGGATCTGTGGCACTGTATTACATTCGATGTGTAAGAGTAGCGTCGTGGGAAGTCGGTTCTCATGCCAAGCCTTGGCATGGTTGTTTTTAGTTGGCGGGGAGTTCATAAGTCTTCACCGAGAAGACATCCCTGATCGGCGGCATGCAGTAGCTCCATCTACTCAACCAGTGATGGCTAAAGGCTTAATGTGACCCGCGTACGTCCGAGACGAAGACAACGTGTCAGCGCAACTGGTGCACAGCTTCTGTGGGTGACAAGTTATTAAATCAGCAGTTCGAAGCGTTCACATAGCAGAATAATTCTTGTTGATGTTTATTTCGATAGATACTGACTTTTGAGCCCGTTTAACAGTCGACATTACGCGTGTACGGAATTCTTATGACCAAATATATCGATCGTAGTTTGTATCACCAAGAGTTATTTGATGTAGGTAGAACAGTCATAACAAAGTGGAACCAACCACGACTAATATTACAGCTCTACACGACCTGTTCATGAAATACTGAACAATGGAAATGGAGGAGCTCATTGGTCTTATGGATTCGATTCTGTCGATCGGTCAGTTACATATGGCTACCATCGTTGATTGAGTGTGATGATTTTGAATCCCAAGAAACTGGTCTGAAGTACGCCACACCAACGTTGCCAATTGGTACCAACATCACTTCTGCGATGTGTCGCCTTCTTGATTCCGCGAGTTGATCCACAACTGCCAAGAATTTCAATTAATTATTGGTAGTTAGATCTAACTGGGAAGCCTCACCATATCAAAAAGCCAAAGTTGATGGGAGCCTAAAGGCGATCCATAGGGGCCCTGATAATGTAGGACTTGGTTGGGGCTATTAGTGGGTGAAAATCTTAGCAAGAGATTCTATGCCTCGCGCACTTCGATGACATGTGGACAAGAGTGTCAGATCTTGTGTGATGGAAGGTGCGACGTGCAAGAGTTACCCGTGTCATTATTGCCTGACATCAGGAACAATATTTCATCGTCCTGAGCAAGCACGGCTGGTGTGTCAGACTTTCAGTGGTGAGGGCTGTGGACGTATTCCAAGAGGACGTCTACATGATGAACCTAGGTTGGTGCTATCAGTTGAAGATCGTGGTCTTCTGAAATTAAGTGGACAAGATCCTTAAGAAGGGATGAGGAAGGATTTTGGACGGCGTCCCCTAGCCCTCAGAACAGGCTTCACTGATAATACTGTGCCAAGACAGATAGGAAGCTCGAAGCTTTTCCGTCGTGCTCCAAGATTAGGTCTCCACACAAGTCTACATAAACGATTCTGCTGAAAAAGGAACAATGTCATAGTAGCATAGAAAAAGGATGCTGATAGTGGAGTGCTGCGGAGAGAAGCCCCTGTCGTTTCTCATCAAAGCTAGTCCTTGGTGCTGGTATGTACCACTTTTTTGGAGTACGCAATCTCGGGGAGTGTAAAACCAGATCAAAATAAGAGGAGTTTTGATTCATCAGCCAGTTTTTCCCGAAAGGGCTTCGTTGAGATGGTATAGGCTCAGTCGTGGTTCCATGAGATATGGGTGAATAGTTTATTAAGGAAGTCTTCGGAACTTGACGATTCAGGAAGGGAACGAAGTCGGCAAGTGTACGTTGTAAATGTAGGTTCTTAGGGGTAAGATCGGTAAGTGTGTGGTTACCTAGATCGATTCTGAATGTTGAACGAGATAACACCGGGACATGGTATGGAGTTTTATACGGCTATATTTCGTGCTAATTGGTGCGAGTGGCGGGTGAGAACCCACTGAGGTCAGGGACGCACCCAGCGAGACCAAGTCTGGAGTCGAGAATTGAGTACGAAGGTGGAGCAGGCCACATGGTGTTGTGGGAACAGCCCGATGCGGTCCAGCAATAGCAACGTATGGAAATCAGAAATCAGTTGAGGATGGCCGAGCTTGTGGATGTTGAACTGACTTTGGATGTCCGATGTTTTAGGTTGGATGTGAATGGGCCTTATTTCCCTGCAGACATGAAGTCTGGACGGCCATAAGTCGGTCTGGAAACGAAAACATCAATCTAGCGTTTAAGACAGAATGGGAAGCCTGAGGTAGCTCTATGCGACTGAAATATGTCACTTTCGATACACATTAAGGTAAAACTGTATGGACAGTTCTATTGTATGTTCTCAAGTGTTATTCTATGGTGAGAGGAACTCTGAAAGAAAGTTGAACAGGTGAGATGAAGATATGGTGTCTGAGGAGTCTGACTGTTGCTGGATAATTTGAAGGATTGATGTTCCGTATTTCTGTGCTCGGATAGATAGAAAAACCATACTGCGGTCGTGGTGTTCGTTGTCAGCCGTAAACAGTTTGTTTGAGATCCCCTGGAGGATGTCGGATTCTCCGAATCCCTTGAGTGGAAAGATTCCTGGGTACCTAGCAGAAGAATAGTTGGAGGCGTCAGTAAGGTGGAGGCTGTAGCTGGGGATGAGGCCTTTACCGATCAGTAACATGTTCAGAGAAGTGGGATGACTGGTGTAGCGTCTCTTCAGATCCGTAAAGGTGGCGATGGTTACTGATGCCAGCCATGGTTTAATCAAACATGTATCTGTTAGCCTGACGCGAAACAGCTGACAGGGTGTGAACGGGTACACATGGAGTTTGGGCGATGTGCCGTCTATGAGAAAGCCATTAGGCGGCTGTCTCGCCTATAACTGAAAGGTGCAGACAGTGAGCATGATTGACTTCCTAGTATAAGAGATTCTAGGATGAGAAAGGAAAATTAGCGCCAAACCCAGAGGACATAACTATTCCTCGCTAAGAACTTTTTCCTGGTCAGGGTCCCTTGGCGGACAGAATGGATAGCTGAGATAGATAGTCCTGAGGATGCACAGAGCTGGAGATATTCCATTTGAGAAGTCAAGTGTGATTCATAGTGACAGTGAGAGTAGTTACTTGGATATGATCAGCAACCACAGCTCGTCGTTTTACGTCTTATGTGAGTAATGCGACGTCGAGTCGCAGTACGGCTTGCTAGAACGTCCACTGGCTGCAAGTGGAGCTACATTTGCTACAGAACAGAAGATCACTGCGTGACTCTGTACGCAGAAGTCATCTCTGAGTATTACTGACGTTATGGACTACCGTGGATCGTTGGCCCACAATGGATCTGTGCAAGCCTAGAAAACAGACATTAATGGAATGTTTTCCGCTTGTTGGAGATCCTGAGTATATAGTGATTGGGAGGTAAGACCGTCTAAACACAAACAGTCAACCACTGACCCCCTACTCTAGGGTCTTGGGAAGCTGAGCTGAACGCTTCTTCGCACATATTTCTGTGAATGGAAAACGTAGATTTGGTGCAGTGGTGTCGGTCTTTCAGATTAGATTTGTGAGAGAATCGAATGTTATGGAGAAGGAGGACTAAGAACCAGTTGTCGCGGCACAAGAGTCACTGATACGGTTCTGATGGACGTGTCCAGAGAAAGGTCCAGTAGTCGTTAGTTCGTCGAAGAGTAACTTCAATGGGAGACAGTTTTGTACACAGGGACATTCAACTGGTGCATCATGGAAGTGTGTATGTCGTTATACGAAGTATGAAGCGAGAGCCAAGATGTGGCGATATTACTGCTAAGAGGGCAGCCGATATGCTTGAACACCTTAGATGAGTAGTTCGCCCATTTCCATGAGAATGATACAAAAGCATCAGAAGGGAGGCTAACTAACAGTAGGGAGCAGTCCGGCGACAGGGAGGATATTGGGCCATTGTAGTTAAAAGAGACGTCACACTGCATACACCAGCCGGTGTGCGTATATGATGGTCGTAAGAGTTGAGAACCGGAAAGAGCGGGAAGTTCAAGGAAAATGGCTGACTGTGTCCAGTCAGAAATGGACTAGATCCAGGACGCTTCCTTGTTACGTCTAATTGGTTATTGGACGCAATTGTGGTTACCTGTATGTGGGAATTAGTAACTTGGCCGAATAGTATAAGCTCGTCGGTGGATGCTGCGAACACTAGTAAAGCAGCGCAGATGGGGCAGGAGTCGGTTATTGTGTATCCGTGCTCGGTTGGTGGCTGTGCGTTGACGATGCTGGTTGCATGAGTAGGTATGAGAGGGATAGGTTCATTTCGAGTTCCCTACATGTCACTTAAAGCGACTTGTCGTCGTGTTGATCCTAGCGTATACGCTGCCGGCATGAAGGTTCGATGACGGCTTACCGAGATGGAAGAGGCACCGAATTTGTATGAGGACTGCTGGAAGAAATGCAAAATAGAATCGCAGTAGAAGAAATAGTGGGATCGGAAGACAAACGTGGCAACAGGCCTTCCTTCAACATCTGGAACGTACTTGAGCGCAATATATGGTGTACAATGCGTTGCCACATGCACCATCGCATTCGAGTGGGAGGTATCTGGGAAGAGATGGAAGCAGCCGGAGGGTGGACTGGACTAATAAAAGGAAGAAATGTGTCTGAATGTCCGATGGTTGCTTTCAAAGCTCAGTGTTCCAAACCTTCTACCAGTGGCGATAGGTGACGTCGTAGCATTTTTTGTGTGAAGTATTGTGGCTAAGTATATCAAGGTCTTCACGTCCATACTGTTCCTATTTCGATCGGACAGCCAGATGAACCTTGAATCATCAAACGCCATTGACTTGACAGGAAAAGGCTTGAATAAATCGGTCGTTACCAGTTGTGATCGACTCCTTAGATATCAAAGGACATCTACCGAGCACAAATGGAAAACATGTCCAAGTGGTTTGCGGACATATTTGGCCGGACATGGAAAAAAAGGAATACCTGCACGTTCTCAATCACGACGCATGTGAAGAATAGAGCACGCGGATAATAATCTATCGGGAGAGTTGTGGAATTGTGAAGAGAGTGGTTTCAGTTCACCGAAAACTACGTGGCCCGATGGTGTTATCAAGAAACCGTTAGAGAGAAAGGCTGCAAGATGGACGTGGCGATAAAGCACGAAGATTGACGATCTGAAATTCGTTGAATGGCAAACCCTACGCTTGTTTGATGCGAGACCGATGTGACAGGGCTAAGCTGGTTGGTGACCTATTAGGACTAATTTCCTTAACCGTGATTATAAACTTAACGTGGTGTGCAATTTATTATGTCGTTTATATTTTGCCGTTTACATTAGTAGAGTGGTAGTGGTGACCTGAATACTATTTGCGACCAGACGGGAGAGTGTGCGTGTTACATGTAAGAGGTTATTTGACGCCGCTTACTTTTTATGGTACAGGAGTTAACTAAATATCTTGGCACTGCTTGCAGGTGTGAAGTTGTGTGATTCCCCGTGCTTGAAGGTCTGTCGGGGCGGTGTGTGACCACTCCTGCTCACAGTTAGGATGGGCATCGGAGCGGTGCTTGCTTAAGTTTTGCCATCATTATGGTTGGATGCCAGGGGTCTGCTACAAAATCTTTTAGCTGGTACGCTAGGATTTGTGGATAAACAGGTAAGTTAACCCTGTAGCACCCACGACAAGATGTGTAAATTTCCATCTCCTTTATCAATGAGGCAACATTGGCGGAACTGAAGATACATCAACGTACACACCATATGTAGACTGCATATGTATGCAGATGTTACTCAATCCGCCAATGTTTGCCGGTCTTGAATAAAGAGATGAAATTTTACGACATCTGTGCTGTGGCCTACATGTTAACCTTACTGGTTTATCCAAACAGTACAGGAGTAAGTCCGGTAGTCAGAGTAATCCGTAGTCAAAATAAATGTATAAAAAACGCCCTAATAATTGGTATCAAACACATCAGACAGCACCCAATAACAGAATGTGTATGTAGCAAATGAGATCGTTATATGCGAAATGCTAACTTTAAACGTGACTGTTTAACCCCTGCAGAATCAACTTTGTAGGTAGCCTTCCCCGATTAAAACTGTTCATACGCAGAACAAGCTCTTGTGTATCAATAAGTTGAGAGACATAAACACCATTTGCAGGTGATGACGGAATGTTGCTACATAAGTATGGAAAGTTAACGACGGAGAAGCCGAAATTGTCCCGTTCATATATATACATGTATATGTCCAGTCTGTGTTTCAGAGCAGTGTGGGACTGTATATGAAGACGAGGTATATTGCCAGACTCTGCTGCAGAGACAGGGGGAACAAGCATGTCAGTTCAGGGCCGTCAGGAAGGTGTGTTGTCGCACGTGTGTCAGAACGAGGCTGAACAACGAGAGTGTCGTCAGAAAATAAGGAACATCACAACGTTAAAACATCTATCAATATGTCGTCTACATGTATTTTACGCAATTAAAAATTAATGATGAAACGAATTTAAACAATTAGTGTTGTAATTGTTAAAAATAGACTGAGTTATGTTAAAGAGTAAATTTATATATTCACTATGTTTCGTAGTTTTATCTTTTAAAATACTAACTAGAGAGAACAAATAACAAACGATGTCAATCTGTATATGAATTACATGGTTGATAGCATACATTCTACTGAACTATTGCACGCATTAATTGAATTGTTGTTCTCTTCAAATGAACTAACGATACATTATACCAACAATTGTATTAGATGCATGCTAAAATCCAAATGAAGCGAGCAATAATTCCATTAATGTGCGCAACAAATGAAGTATTACTCCTCAAATGAATTATTTTGAGCATCAATTCAATTACTAGTAACGCATACTCACTCCCAAATGAAAAGCTGCATTGTTGAACTATTGCTAGCATTAATCCCAGCAGGTTGCAATTGGTAAAACAGTTTCCAGCGTTGTTCAGCTATATTTTGGCGTTACCCAGGGCTCTGTGTTGGGACCACGTCTTTTACTGCATTTTTTCTAAACCATTGGTGAAATATGCCAACGTCATGACACGTGC
>CAJDSM010098184.1:1885-16136 GCA_903981925.1 Ostrea lurida
AACCCTCCTTAGGGTAAGGAAAGTTAATATGGGTAGGACTGAATCAGATGGTAATAAAGATTACGCCACACCATTTAACGTATAAGACAAACTTTTACAACTACTAAACTGAACACACGATATTTACCAGCGTGAGCCTACTTGCATATTTACGCAAGGCTGAATGCTGTACTGGTTTGTAATTATAATCTCCCATGCTTAACCACATATACCAATGAGACACGTTTGAAAAGGAGAGTATGAGAAGATCAAATATGCGTTTTCGGCATTAATCTACAATCCCAGCTACACGTACTAACGGAGAATAGTGGTTAGCAATGAGATCAAATATATCGTATTGGTTCAACAAAGAGAGTGGTTGCAATGAGTTCAGGTACACTGATGTTTCGGAGATAATATCCGATTTGTATTATATCAGTCACTTTAAATGGACGCTGGCGGGCTATGATATTTTAGATTCTATGGTGAGTAAATGATTCTTAGATTAAATTAGTGTACTTATGAACACTAAAAATTAGTCGATTTTACATGATTATTCGGGGATTATTTGTGATGATCAAGTGCAGCAGATGATGAATGTAGAAGTGTGGGCTATTAGGAGGAAGATTATATAATATACAAGATATACACGAATATACTAGTTCCAAAAGTTAGAAAATGACATTAATAAAATTTCGAAAGGCATAGAACCGTTCATACAAAAGCATTTGTACACAGAAAGTAAACCGTAATTAGCTATAGGAGCAAAAGGATAAGGGATGATCATCTTTTGAACACATATGAGAAGCAGCATTTATTCGACCAAGAAAAGGGAAACAGGATTAGGACATCTCCGTCATCTAGTGAAGTAAAAAGGAAAACACTAGGAAGTACAGAGTGGTCTAATCAGCATCATTATCGGGAAGTATAATGTATCCCTCTTTCCTCACAAACTTTCCCTTTAGAAACGATAAAGGCTAGAGTAAGCTATAAGCCTCATTGACTGGCTTGATTTTAAAACGGTCCAAATAAGAGCCAGTTCACCAGACCAGTTTAAATAACTACACCCTGCTTCTCGCGTTCCTACATCCTAACAAGAATACTTTGGACATCGGGCTTATACTCGGATTTTAAATTCCTTCGGACAGGTCAGAACAAAACATAACGTTATGTACCGCTTGTTGCGGTCTGATACATATGTCCACGATTTGTACAACTTTCCGTTGGGCCCCGCCAGACGGAGAGGGTCTGAATAGAGTGGCCACACAGTGAGATCTCCTCACAACGACCTAATGGAGAGTGAGTTCGAGTGGTAGAATAGTTGTATTTGTCACAAAAAGGAATGTATTAGACTTTGTCTATTGCACCACATAACTAAGAATAGCTCGCAAGCTGGTCAGACAATCAAACTGAATCCACTACTATTTGTCGTCTGACGAATCTATATGTTGATAATTATATACTTACGAAGATAACTCTGCCACGACAGTCTTTATCAGTACAACCTAGGGGTGCGCTAGCAAAAGAACGTGAAGAGGTCAGATCTTATTCGGACAGGGCCATCTATTAAAGGAGGAAGAAAAATATCTCGAACCTTAGGGCAGAGGTTCGTCTCAGTGGAGAGAGATTGTTGGATTTAATACAGGTAGGCTGCTAGAGTTAACAGATACATAATGCGCCTCTCCAAAGGACGGATAAGCAAAAGTTCTGACTCCGCAATGCAACACCAGATAGGGCTCGACTCAGCACATAACAGAATCGAAAGAACACTATGGAAAAGTCCTAAACGTACCAGAAGAAATTACTAATATCATAGAGTTATAACTGCGCATATTACATGAAAGTATGTAATACCGACCTAACTTACTATTAGAAATCGAATAGGAAGCGTTCATAGTACCACAGTGACAAGTACAAAAAATAAAAAACCTAAACTACAAATTCCCATTCGGAAAATTCCAGAAGTGTCTCAGACCAGTAGAAACTCAACTAGACAGGATATACAAAAGTTCAGCCAACCAAACCACCATTAAACGTGGACCTTGACGTAAGAGCCCTGATATAAGTGATGAATCATCGACGTAGCGCGGACGCTGTCACCACACTTTAGGCAGATCAATGTCTGTCCTACTGTGAGGAATAGAGATTGTCGGACAAGAAGAGGACATATGTTTTGTATAGCAAGGAGTTTCATTGATAGTTAACGATTGGCTTTTGAATATATAGATAATATGCGTTTTGCGGGGGGATTCTCTATTTTTACATAATCGGATCGTTTTTATGGGAATAGCTTATTACACTATTCCCCATACAGGGAAGATATGCAAATCTGATCTGTGATTTGATGACACACACAGAACAATATAAATCGAGTTTATTCAAAGATAAAAAAAACACAAATATTCGAGACAAAACGACGATAAGAAGTTAGTTGAAATAGAGAAAGTAAGAATCGTGTGGAAGATGCCTCTTAGCACGTGAACTGGTACACCTTCTATCTAAATGATCACAATACACAAACAATTCCTCTTCACTTATAATGACACACAATAAAAAAAAAACTACAACGAAACAGGAGGGGAGTAAAATCCAAAAAATATGCACAACAAAAGCGATAACATTAAGAGCCTCGGAAATATCGATCAACCCACATAAAAGAAGAACTCTCGGGCAAAAAAAGCACCTCGAGTTAACCACCCCGCCCCCCCCCACCACAAATAAGGCAACCACACAGTTACATTATTGTACCACAAAAAAGAGACATGTAAAAACGTAAACTTCAGTAAAAAAGTCATACCACTCTACGGAAAACGTTTCCAAATCGAGCCTTACTATCTCAGTTTTCCGAACTAAATTGATAAAAAAAACATACGCTAGCAATAACTACCTTGGTATAGTAATAGAACATCGCCCAATGAACCAACACACACTACAAATCACCATTGCTTATCTAGAGGACCCCTCAACAATCCAACACTCAGAACTAATCTCACAAACCTAGGCCGCCGCCATCAAACCCACCAGTAAAACTCATACTCAGTGCATACCTAACGTTTAATAACGACTCCGAGCCAGTATTGGAAAAATAAATCGCAGATCATTTTAGATGAATAACATGACAAATAAAAACAGATTAAAACGCTTTATTGAGGAAAATGGACATATATTTATTCCCTTTTAGACGATTGGCGCTCAGTTAGTTGAATTCCTTATGTACTGGCTCAATCAGTATGCTATACTATAAAAACTTACACACATACCACCACCTCACAGCACTACTCTTGACATTAATCAGATTTCCATTAACCATTTCGACCCCATCACACCTCAGTGAACAAAGACCAAACTCAACAATCCAATCAAGGATACGTCACTTCCCAATGACCAACAATCGTATACATACCAAACCACTTAATCCAGAAGATATGGAATACCAATCTGGGCTCCAGACCTAAGCCTAGTGGACGTCTAATTTTTATCATTCATTTAACTCATCGACAAACCTCACACAAGACACCCATACAATATTCAAAACACACATAAGAGAATAATCTTACAGGCACAAAATTAAACCATGACTTATACACAGCCTGATTAATTTTTCCCAAATTTGAAGAAAACTACAAGTTTCTGTCATTCAAATATAAGGGTATACCTTACTCACGCTCGAAGCTATTTTACCTCAAATCAGTTAGAGAGTAGAGACATTATAGTATAGTTAGTGTGGACATGTGCATGTAAAAAATCACTAATAATTCTAAGACCATTTACTCGATAAAAAGATCGAAAGCAAGAGACTTGTCATAGAATCAATTTTGTCAACACTAAACATATAGACAACGTACACATAAACTTAAGGAACATTCTATATCTTTACAAATGCTGGTTTTGATATTTCTACGTAATCTGCGGGTGGGTTTAATAATCATATTAAATACAACCAGGATGGTATAGTTACGCTATACGTTTACTACGGTTGCGCCTGTTCAATTTAATGCTCTTATTAATCCATCCCGCCTCCTTGGAATGGAAGCATATTGAATCATTAACGGAATGCTGAGGTAAACATTGTACATGTAAGTTTCATTGAGACGTTGTAACAAAACCCTTTTAGAAGCCAGTTTATTTTGGCAGGGGCCAATGTATAATACCTAGGATACAAATAATAGTGTAAACATAATTATCACTGATGTCCAGCATTGCCTTGAAAATTTGTAGCAATATAGCTCTGATTTGCTGCATTTGCTATAAATTGTAAAGGTGCGGCTCGTCCATTGTTTCTAATTAACTAACATTTTTCCAATATAAATGTTACTTTTATCACTTTTTATGAGTTATTTAGTTTAATTGTATTACACATTGATCTAATCAATTAATACAAAAATTAATAAATCTCAAATACGCATAATAGCTGATTGTGTAAAGAATTCCCCATGGGAGTACTGAACATGGGATATACCAGATCAATAGTGAACCAGGGAAATCATCTGTAAAATTTTCTAAAGAGTGAAACGGAGTAAAATCAGTTTTCTGGTCGCAGCGGCGTGCTGACCATATGGCTACGTCGACGAGAGATTAACATTGACATTTCTTGAATGCCTGTATCATGTTCTGAGTACTATGCATTTTCGATAATAACTTCTATCTGTTCTCAGCAAAATACCGTGTCCTTGTGCGAATAAGCTTTCAACAAACTAAAATAATAACTAAGAAACTAATAACACTACTACTGTAGCAAGAGGAAAAGAACCCATACGGTCTGACAGAACACACCGAAATTAAACAAAATTAACTCTATAATATATTGAGGAAAAAGCCAGTACATAAATCTAGCAAGTTAGGATAAACTCAAGATTTTTCTAATCTTATAGCTAACACAAAGGAGAAGTACATCAAACTGTAGCAAATATATAATATAGTAACTATTAATCAGGTACCTTGTCTCTTCATACCTCAAAGATCTGCATTGGTAAAAACACGCGTACGTCACCGGGAAAAGACCCCCAAAATAAGACCAGCGATAATGCTAAAATAAATATTAAATTATACGTTTAGAATAAACGCAAGAAGACCGGGAGAATGAAGAAGTTATAACATATAATTTACAACCTAGGAATAAAAGTGACTTATATAAGCGAGAAAGAGAAATACTAAAAAAACATCAAAGAACCTAAAAACGTCGATTCTTCTAAAAAAGATAATGCATTTTACAAATATTCAAACACCGACCAACTACATAAAATAGTTAATAATTAACAAAAATAGCTAATATCACAAGCACATAGATGACGCAAAAAGACAAAGTCAAATTTTATAAGCGATAACATTTAAAATAACCGAAGCCTTCGACAGCAGACGGTGATCCATGATTAAATACATTATTTCATCAACACACTTAACCAAAATAATAAGTCTGAGAAAAACCTATGAATAACAATTTTGATCTCCCTATTTGGGGGTCCCAATCGTACCCCCGGGGATCATGATTTGAACAAACTTGAATCTCCACTATATCAGGAGCATTCATATAAATTTCAGCTTTCTGGCCATAGTTGGTTCTTGAGAAGAAGATTTTTAAAAATGACACCAACTATAATACGACCCTACTATTTGTATTTTCCTGATTATTCTCACCTTTGATAAGGGCTGGAACCTTCATTTGAACCAAACTTGAATCCCCTTCGACCAAAGGATGAAGTTTGTGCTCTATATTATGGATTGATATTTATGTGCCCAGCTGGGATTCTTGAGATAAGAATCGAAAATGTGAAAGTTATTTAACAGACAGACGGTACGGACAGACGGACGCCATCAGACGGCACAGGACGGAACGAGAACGACAATAAGCGGATCAAGAATAGTCTCACTTGACTTTCGTAATCAAAGGTTTGAGCCTAAAAACATTTCCTTTATTAAACGAAATTGTGTCTTTAGATTGAAATATAAGAGAAGATGATGATATCTTGTTTTGGTAAAACTTGAAAATACGCAAAGGCTTCAAGTAACTCACTCTTGATGATAATTTGTTTAAAAATCGTATTGTACAACTCTACGCCCTAGGAAACTGGTATTCCGTAAACATTATTTATACAACTGGCATAACCACAATTAATTCGAAAAACATCGTAATCCACTTAATTTGCTGCGGTATTTATTGATTATAGATTAAAATGGCGACGATAAAGCATTAGTGTTATACACTACTAGGACGCAAAATTGTACTGAGAGTGTCATTAATATTTACTGATAATTACTGATATTGTGCGTTTGTTCTCGATAAATAAAATATTGTATAAAGTCAAATCGCTATTTTTACTGTTGATCAATCTGATAGTAAAATACTAGGTGGTACTGATAATTCGCTGATAATTTACTGTAGGGCACTGTACAATTAATTGGCTGATCAAGTGTTTGCTTGATATTCTGCCAGAGCTTTTATCGCTCCGCTCGATGCGATCGACTAATTTGCGGGCCGTAGTTTGCTAAATGGTGTCTCCAAGTAAAAATCAAAATAAGGCCGTTTTTAAAAACAATTTTTTTTCTTCAATTTCTTTTTTTCTGATTATG
Organism: Ostrea lurida; assembly: GCA_903981925.1. Lineage (NCBI taxonomy): Eukaryota > Metazoa > Mollusca > Bivalvia > Ostreida > Ostreidae > Ostrea > Ostrea lurida. The sequence continues at coordinate 8,432 of CAJDSM010098184.1, forward strand.
CCAGTACTGAATTTTCAGCTATATTGAGACTACAATTCAACAATACGACTCACTATTCATATATTTTACAGAAATGAAACCTTGGTTTTTGAAAAGATTTTATTCATGCTCTCTTTAATTTTTTCCATAAAACATATTCTTCAAACTATTCATTGTTTTAATTAATCATTTAATATATCAATGTTCATTTTAATGTGTTGAATGTAATTAATATGAATAAGATGCGAGAGGCAGGATAGGTGCCATGGAGGAGTAAGCACATCCTCTGTGCTGACCGGTCACTCCCGCTTCCGTAAAGCTCGTATAGTCTTTGAAACAAAGGTAAACTTTTGTGGGTTTAGCCGTCGTCGGAAAATCTAGTAACGAAAATGAACAGTCAACAACGGTAATGAAACCAAAATCATCAACATATAACTTATGGTGTCGCCGCCTGCGTTAGCGGAGCGAACATATAGGGATACGCTTTAGTCGTCTGGTCGTCTGACTCTGCGGTCGTCTGTCGGCGTCAACAAATTTTCTTGTCAACATATTTTTCCTCAAAACACATGCACATCAACCTAACTTCCTGATATTTGGCAATAGACTCTGTCACATTAATTCTATCAGAATCACGCACATGGCCAGCTTCCTGATATTTTGGCACATTGCATCAGTATGGACAACGTAATCGTGTAACGCAGATTCTAATACTGCCGCATGATCAACTTCCTGTTTGACGCAACTATAGAATATTTTTCACAATGGTTAAATTCTGTCACATTTTCCAGGAAACCAACCGGCCAGCTTCCCGATATCTGGCACAGAGCATCAGTATGAGATGATAACTGTATGTGTACGTAGTTTCAACATCTGCCACATGCTCTCACTTCCTGTTTGAACGCAACTTAATTTTTTTGACATGAACAAATTTATCACAAAGTAATGATTGAGCGCCATGAGAGACTTGAAATAATATAGTTTTTATATTTCATGATAGTAATCTCCAAATGGCATCCATAACAATATATATCTTCATTCTAGTATCATTGTGAAATATCCATTGTATTCTGGTAACTTGACAGAACGAGTTTTCTGACCAAAACAAATTAATTATTTGCTCTCTTTGTGCCATGATGAACTTTAAATGGTGTGATAATTTTTCACAATGAATTAGAAGTAGGGACAGGCGAACCATGTCTTCTGCTGGAAGACTTACCACTAAGTGAATAATTTGTAATCGCACAACAAGGTCATTATAGCCGCAGTAGAATTTGCGAAATGATGACTTTAACCAAGATTCGTTATAAACCCTGCAACTAACGTTTTGTGTTAGTAGTTGGCTCTCTACGCTTTAAAAAATCTGCAAACGCATAAATGCCCTTGCGTATTCGAGATCACAACATGAGAATCATACACAACCATATAGCAGGTGATGAGTGGTTACATATACACATAACTGCAAAAGGATAAGTTGACGATTGCGACAAGTCGTCATCACGTAATAATCGTATAATGTACCGGTGTTGCATCTGCCGATTAATCAAAATTAAAGTATTTAAAATACCAAATAATAAAAGCAATCTGCAGATTCTTGGTGTCCTTAATTTACGATGTTCGTCAGATAATACAATGGAATAATTGTGAAAACCCTAGAAAAATGTGATTTGGCTCCCGATGTTGGACCATTAAGAGTAGTAGAAAAGGTTTTATAGTGATCCTACTGACTGATCTATGACTCTTAATTCGCGTTGCAGAATTCAAGTTAAAAAAACAACTCGCAATATATACCTTGACTTTGCAAAGAATAGACAAAATGATGTAGTTTCATACTATTAAATCGTCATAGTCATACATTTCTCTGAAGATAATTGAATTTTGATGATCCTCTGACCGGATGCTAGTGGATTCTCAACTCTGTTTCCGACTAGTATTTAGGCAGTAATTCAAAATAGTGGATCCATCTGAGCTTTTGACCTCTTGAAACTGAAATCAATATGTTCATCTCTCCATAGGTAAATTTATGGATTAGTGTGATCCTCTGATGAGTGCCATTGGTCTAATATCGTGTCACAAATTTAGCAATAGTATATAAATATCTTGATTTGAACCCTGAACTTGAAAAATCAATAGGGTGCATCCTCTCTCCATGAAGAACGTGTGAATAAGTTTGATGAGATCCTCTGATGAATACCCTTCTTTTATCTGTTCACCAGAGTTCCATCACAAAACACGACAGACAGCAAACACATCACAAACAAACAAGCACACTACACAGTTCTCATGGACTCCCAACAGACGATATATATACTCTCCACAACTTATTGCGAAAAGAGAATAAGAATTCTTACACTCTTCAAAACATTCTCTGCAAAACTTTTTGATTAGCTTCCTTTTATAAAAGAAATTCCAGTAACTTCGAAAACGGAAAGTCAGAAATTTTAACATCGAAAGGGAGCTTGCTCTGTAAGGAGGTATAAGCACTTCCCTAAAATTCAATCTGATATCAACACGTTTTTCATTACTTGCGCCAACAGAACTATAAAAAACACATATTTTTCTTTAGGAAAGAAAGAATTCCATACTCTGAACGTGAAATCAGAAATTGTTTCAAACAATTAAGACGGAGCTGCACCTCCAAATGGATAATTGACTAATGCTAAAGTTTCATATTAATTAGATGCAAGCCCTTTCGATTATTCGCGCGAAAACTGTTTTTGTGACGGGACGGAGGAGGAAAAGCTGATTACTATAGAGGCTCACGTCCAAACTTCGGCGGGCCTATGAGAATTTAATTGAATACAATATAAAAGTGAACGTAAGGTTCGCTGGTGCTGAGGTGTATCAAACTTATGAACTACATCTAGAATTGTTAAAAATTAATCATATTGGCGTTAATAGCATTGCCACTATAGAAACAAGATAATTTTGATCGGACTCGCTAAATTTGAAATACTGTATTGAATCATTTTAAATTCGATGAGAACCAATGTTCGGGGGTTTACCAAATTTTTGCTGTTTGTGTGGTGAGGGGAATGCAATTCGTGGGTAAGTGATAAATAATGGGAATGAGCATAACTATTTTTATAAATAATCAAAAGGAAATAAAACATGTTCACTTAGGACAGTAATATCTGAGTGATACCATAAGTGACCCACGAACATTGTTCCCTCCATGAATAATGATGATTCCGCAAGTATTCTAATTCCAAAGACATCACATACTGAATTTACAACCAATATTATATCTCCCTTGTCCGCTTATATCTTTTTCGTCATTAAGCCTTACTTACATTATACCCACGAATTTACGTCCCCATGAACATGTTTTATTTTCCTTTTGATATTAATAAATATTATGCCATTCCCATTATTTATCACTTACCCACGAAATTGCATCCCCACAAACCAGCAAAAATTTGGTAACCCCCGAACATTGGTTCTCACGAATTAAAATGATTCAACAGTATTCAAAATTTTAGCGGCCGATCAAAATTATCTTGTTTGCTATAGTGGCATGCGTATGTAACAGCAATATGATAATTTTAACAATTTCAATAGTAGTTCATAAGGTTAAATACACCCAGCCCAGCGAACCTATACGTCACTTTTCATATTGTATTCAATTAACAATCATAATTAGGGCCCCGCCGAGTTTCGACGGGAGCCCTATAGTAATCAGCTTTTCCGTCCGTCCCGTCCGTCACAAAACAGTTTTCGCGCGATAAATCGAAAGGGCTTGCATCAATTAATATGAAACTTTAGGATAGTGCACATATCCATTGAGGTCAGCTCCCTTTCGATTTTGAAAAATTTCTGATTTCACGTTTCAGAAGTATGGAACTTTTTTCCTAAAAAAAATGGTGTTTTTTTAGTTTTTGCGCAGTAACTGAAAAACGCTTTGACTAATCCTAATCAGATTTGAAACTTTAGAAGTGTATTACCATCTATACAGGCATAAGTCCTATCCGTTTGAAAAATTTCCTGACTTTCCGTTTCTAGTTATGGAATTCTCTAATAAAAGGGAAGTAATCAAAAATGTTGCAGAAATTTGGAGTAGTGTTAGAATTCTTAACCCTCGCACTACTTTGGAGAGAATATATCGGTACTTGTCTGTCGATCATGAAAGACTAGTGTGTGTGTTGTTTGTTTGTTGTGTGTTTGCGTATCGACTTGTGTGTTGTGTACAACCTGTGAAAAAGTAAAAGAAGGGTATCATCAAGGATTCTAACTTAACACTCTTTCCGCATCGGGAGAAGTAATGCACCTAAGATATTCACGATACACGGTTCAACATGTCAGGATTTTATATGCTATGCTCTAAACATCTTGTGAACACGATAGAACGTTGAGCATCATAAGCATCACAAACGCGCATAAATGAACCTATAGAGAAAGGAAAAGACCATAATGAGTCTTTCAGGTTTCAAGGTCAAATAGTCCGAGAGAATCAACTATTGAGAGAATACTGCCTAAAACTTATAATCACGTGAAAAAAGTTGAAGAAACATGAATCCATACTAGAGAGTCAAGACAAAAACCTCCACAACTCTGTGCCCATGATGAGAAATGTATGAAACTAAACTGATGATTTGAAGGTCATTGATCAAGGTAAGGTCATTATTGATATTTTTTAAAAGATATCCTATTTTAGCAGAGACGGTGATAATAAGTCAGTCAAGGGCATTTCATCCGAAAGGAATCATAAACCTCTCTACTTCTTAATGGCTCCAACCAGCGGGGCACTCACATTCTTTTCTAGTTATTGTAAATCTCGTCATTCGATATATCCTGAGAACTCGAACTAGAAGAGAACACGACGAGAAATATGACAGATCTGTCACTTGGTATTTTACTATAATTTGACTCTCAAGGTAGACAGGACATACGTACACGTAATTTATACGATAAACGTGCATGACTGATTTGCAATCGTCAACAGTTCCCTTTTCTATGTATAGATAAATGTCCACTATCAGCGCCTTGCTTATGGCTGAATAAAGTCGTCGGAGTGATGGATTCGCTTACGACAAGGGATTTCATGATAGTATCGATAGGATTTTTTATAACAGCAGGAGACTAATAACATACACTCCACACGCGTGTGATTTAGCAAGGTTGATAACGAATCTGTTTATCAAAGTCATAATTTACAAAAAATTCTATCGGTCGCTATAATGACTTGTTTGCAGATTTAAATATATCACTTAGTGGTAAGTACTCCAGCGAAGACATTGTCGCCTTTGCGTCCCACTGTCTTAATTTCATTTAGAAAAAATTATTCCACATTTCTAAATACATCATGAGAACAAAACGTAGTAAATAGGGGAAAGTCTTTTTTTGTAGAAGCTCAGGTTCTGTTCAGTTACAGAATGACATAGCCTATGCTACACAATGATGGAAAATAGTACTGAGGAAACAGATATTATGACATAATTATGTGAAGAGAGATTCATATATGATGAGCATTCCTTTCTATCGTGAAAAAAACAACATATTTAAGAGGATTTAAATGCGATAATCGCCAGGCGTCTCGAATCACTAATACTTGTAGATTAAACTCTTATGTTCGATCAGTTCAACACACACTTAAAGTTGCGTCAAACAGGATGACAGGTGGTCAGATTGGAAATACGTTACACGACCCAGTTCTCATACCTGAATGCTCTTTGCAACCCGATCAGCGCAGGCGTGCCGTTGTGGTTCTGAGAAAATTGACAGAAATTCTAAACCTGGTGAAAAAATATTCTAGTTGCGTCAAACAGGAAGTTGACAAGGCCGGCAGATTAGAACTGCCGTTACAGCACGAAAATAACAGTATGTCCATACGATGCAATGTGCAATAGCAGGAGCTGGCTGCGGGTTCATGAAAAAAAGTGCACAGAGCTCTGTCCAAATATCAGGAAGTGGCTTATGTGATGGTCTTCTGTAGAAAATGTGAAGCAAAAATTGTGACACACACGCCGACGACGACGCCAGACGCAGGACGACGCCAATCGACTAAAGCGATCCTATAATCGCCTCCGCTAAAAGCAGCAGGCGAACCAACATAAGTGTGAGTGTAACTGTGTTGCGAATGATTTCATACCCTCTTGATCAGAATGTACATGCGTATTGCGACTAGATTAGACGACGGTAACCACACCAGTTAGCGGTGTTTCCGACTTACTGAGCAACTGAGTAGTGACGAGTGATATATAGAGACTACGCCGCAACAAAAGGTCACTCTAAAAATCCTTTCCCTGTACTTCCTAGCTATCGCATACTAGTCATATTAGTGGTTCACATGTCAAAAAGCATCAATAATGAGACAAATTTTAATTATTATTATTGTGAGACAATAGACTTATTACGAATAAATATTTTTGAGGAAGACAAGAATTTTAAAGAAAGACAATGATAGTATAAACATTTCAAAACCAGGTATTCTTCTTAACACATATGAACATGTGATTGGTGATCCAGTTGGGAATTGTCTCACGATTGGCTGGAAATGATATACATCGCAGGATAGAAGCAAACAAAAGTCAATTGGAGGGAAAAATAAGAATAAGGTTTTTTAAAGAAACAACGCCAATTATTTTGATCTTATCTTATTTTAATTATGAGAACACAGGTACAAATCTACGTGCAACGAAATTCGCATTTTCGTACGGCGAAAGCAGACACCATAGCCGCGGAAGAATACCACAGGCAAAAGACTGACATAAAACAATTTAATAAATTACGAAAGCTACGTTTAGAATATGTGGTCAAGCAATTTAGCAATAATTTTTGTTTCACTACCCTCAGACCCCCCAGGGTAGTGGGCACAGTAACGACACCGATATCCAAACAGATAAAAGTGGAATTCAAATAAGCAAAGTACGTTTCTTAAATCAAATATATTTATGAGAATACACTCACTAGACTTAAAAATAAACTAAGTAATTTTCATCCAGTAAAAAAGAGGACAACCAATCAAGATAGAAAGTTCATAGCGTACAGTAAAGTGTATACAACTTTTGTTTAACACACTTCGTGAGGACCATTATACCAAAAGCTCCTGCAATAAGAGTATACAAGTAAAATAAAGACAGTTCAAAGTTGGATTTCTAAAGTGTTTGCGATAATTGTATGCCAGGGTTCATGAATTTTTACGATAAACCCCATATTCTAGGTATCATTTACAAATACTTATATTAAACAAAATTACTAATCAAGAGTGAGTTTTGAAGCATTGCGTATTTCACCGCTTTTCCAAACGCTGTCATAGGTGTTCTTATATTTATACTAAGAGGGAAAAAGCAATTAAAGGAGCATATTCAGCTCACACCAGAACCGAAGGTTGCAATTGAGCTAGGTATCTGATGTAGACGATTTTCCGTCAGTCCGTGTTTCTCTGTCACGTCCTGTGCCTGTCCGTCCTCTCCTGTTAACTTTTCACATTTTCGACTTCTCATCAAGAAACGTGGGAACCAAATTAAAAACCAACTCTGCCAATATCCTTAGGTGAACGTGGATTCAAGGTCATTGTTCAAAGAAAAGGTGAAATTCTTTTCGTAAATCACACCGGCCCTTCTCACATGGGGAGAAGAGAATCTAAGAAAATGCGAAAACAGTAGGGGGTGCCCAATTAAAAATCTGGCTTACTCCAGAAACAGTGCCAGAAAATGACCTGAAAATTTTATATGAAAAGCTTCGATATGTGAGATACAGTTTGTCAAATCAGATCCCCGGGTGGTACGCA
>CAJDSM010098227.1:0-16185 GCA_903981925.1 Ostrea lurida
CTCGTTTCTTGTCACTTCCGGTAAAGCGTTCCCGGTAACATGGAAAACATATGACGATACCGTTCATGAATACGTATTCGAAAAAACAAAGCTTGTGCGTAAATCAGAGAATGCCTTGCCTATGTACCTGTAATTATGTTTTTAGTGACTCCCTTTTGACGAAAGTTACCAAACCTGACCTTAGTTATACCTGTGGTCCATTGCTTCGATAAGGAGCAAATACAGTATGCAACGTAAATGACGTTTCATATATCGATTGAAATGACATTTTATTTGTTTTTCAAAATCGCATTATGTATTCTATTTAAATTAAACACCCTTTTGGAGCGATCTGATCAATTATCAAATAAATTAGACCTATACAACTCAAAACTCTATATGGTGTGATTTAGAAAAACTGTGTTTTGCACGAGTGTAGGTGATGTGGACCTGAGTGGGGAGGGGGGTGTATATAGATTATGAAACAAAAATCCATTTATTTGTTAAACAAATACATATGATGGGGTATTGTAGAAAATATACTTGACTATCTGCGCGGGGATAAATTAGTAGCTTTAGAAGAGAATTTTACAGCTGTGGATCGGCGGATGTAGGGCGTGTTATTTGTTAGGTCACATTATACGGTTTAGCTTAGTTCAAGTAAGAAAAGGAAGGCGGAGGGTAGTTAGAGGTGGGAATGGTCGTTTCTGGATGAGGGCTCTCTCATATTACACAGAAGTGTATGTAAATATCGTGACGGGGTACTTAGGCGGGGACCGGGTTTTCTGAATTCGTGAGCGAGACTTGCGGACCCGGTTTATGATATCAATCTGTGCTGCCCACTCGCGCATTTAAGTGGCATGCTCTGGTGAGTACCCGGTTGTGGACAGATTAGGTAATCGGCGAGGACATTGTCATGGAAGGTACATGCTTATTCATCAGATTACAAGGATTTTCAGTGGCAGAAATGCGTTAGCGCTTATACATTGATAGCGAGATTTGATGACAGTGATTTCTGTAATGGCCGGTCTAAGCATCGGCATGTATGGAGTAATACCAAATTTTGGATGAAAATTGTAACCCCATTTAACCATATACTTTAACTTGTCAATGTCAGCTCCATACCCAGCTTGACGTCGTGGGTGGTGATGTACCCCTAATGATATATAGGACGAACAATAACCGCCTGACCATAGCCCCCTCGGGGGCCCTTTTACAATGGTTTACGTAATTAATCTGAGATATTAATTGCATGGTAATACAGGTTCATGTGGTGAGTGGCAGTAGCGTAAATGGTTGTGCTATCTTTATGGTTTGTGCGAAATATGGAATTAATCGAGAGGTCTAAAGTATTTTAGTATAAGATGTATTTTCAAACAAGAAAAAGAGGACTCTTACTCAGGCGAGGATGTAATTATGCGTAGCTCGATGAGCCTGTGATATGCTCAGTCATCGAGGTGCGGTGGTCGCCGAGTAGTCGTGGGATGCAGTGTCAGACTGTTTCACATTGGTCTCAATGATACATACATGTTATACAAATCGGGCATGTTGCACATTCGTGTACAAGGTTTCAGATGGTCATTTCAGCCCTTTTACAGAGGCATTCGATATATTCGCTGCCGTTAATTCGGACCCTACGGCAGAACCTTTTCGTTGTTAACAAATCGTACACACTATTTATTTATTACGTGATATTCACGAGCATATTTGCGCACTTCGACACGCAAGTCCACTTTAATCTGTTAACATAATGTGCATTTTGAACATTATATACAATCTGAATTTAACAGCAGGTTATGCAGCGAGTTTCTTTCACATGACCTGTGTAAAAGACATCTTCGCTATCGGGCAACCTAATTTTTTCTACATCTTAAGATTTTAGAGAATAGAGTAAAGGGGACATGATGACTGTATTTTTGTACCGTTACTGAAACATTATAAAACACAGCGCGGATTGCAATGTTTATGGATCGCCATTGCACATGTGTGTTGATGATTAAACAAACGGGGCAATAACCGTACTGGTAAAAATAATAATGGCATTTCGTACTTACTAAAGTAGCAGAATTAATCATAATAGTATTAACTGGACAAAATGAATCGAGGAGAGACGAAGCGATGGCCGTGGTTATTAGAGTCCAGCCTGTACTGTAACTAATAGTTATTTATCGGTTATCTTAAATGCACTTATTATCTTGCTGTGGCACTTCCCCATGACGTCTATTTGTTTGCATGTTTAACCAGAAAATGATAAAAATTGCATGATCATAACTTCATGCCAACGTTAACTAATTATGTCACCGGAAGTACAAAATCTCGCGTTATTTCGTTTGCAAGTTTACAGGCCCTATATGACCATATCGAATAATTTAGAAAAGAGAGTACCAAACCGCCGTATGTGAGGTGTAACGTGATTGGCTAATATGAATAATGAAATTATTTTGAATTGAACGAACGTTTATCAATTGTCGGGATGAAAATTTGTTGGACAAATTCGAGTAAGGAATTTCCATGGCCGCTAGGGTGTTTAAAATGAAAGGTATAATTCACTATAGATCTGCGCGTGTTATAGAAATGTAATTTCCACGATAAACAAACATTAATATTTATGTGATCAGATCGCCGTTACTTTTATACTTTGCTTTAAACCGAAACATAGACACAAGTATAGACACCAAAATTAAACAAAGTATAAAATTGAGAGCTGATCATGTGATGTTTGTTTATGGTAGAGGATTCTAAAAGAAGTAGACACTGATCCAACTTACATTTGTTTGTCACCTCGTTTCAGAACTTTAAGTACTTTGAATTAAGTATGGAATGACGCATTTATGAAATTTGCTAGTATCTCCCTGTCAAGCCATCCCGCTAACATTCAGGGCATACTGAAATATATTAAAACCATTCGCCTTGCATACAGCCGCAACCCAAATTCCAACTGGCTGGAGTATGATCGTCGGTTTAGACGAAAAATTTAACAAAAAGTCCCCTTATCTGTTNGTTTAGACGAAAAATCTAACAAAAATCCCCTTATCTGTTTTGGTTCTAATGATGCGAAATTATGGCTGATATATTTGCAGTCTCAGATCCTCCAACTTTCACACCAGTCAAAAACCCCACTCAAATGTTTCCATTACAATTTCAGAGGAACATGTCTAAAGCCCAATGGTTATTTCCAGCTATTTATACCGTATTATACATAGAGGATCTGAAGGATGCTTGTTATGGCATATGAAATTTATAAAAAGAGTACGGATTAATATTCCCCAGCTCTGGCAGAGGAACATATTTAAATCTGGGTAAACGAATCATACGATTTCTATATGCCATAATCACGAATTTATGATGCTAATTTTATCACACAACGATCACTAAACGCATATTTTTGATTACTTTCTATTTCACTACCCGAATATTCGCTTTGTTATTGTTTGACGTCGTAAAAAATTTTTTTGACGTCGCTGCAACTGTCACGGATTTAGAAGATTGAAATTCTGTTATACTTATTTTCAACTTCATAAAAGACACAAAAACCCCTTGGGACAACCTTGGTGACAAAAGAATGTTCTTTTACCATTTACAGTTTCGACGGTGATGTGCTGTTCAAGATTGATTGACCCCGTGATGACTTTCTAAGTTTCTTTTATGAACTCCAGCTACGAGTTCATTTTGTTTTTCCAAACCTGTGTTATGAACCCGGAAACAGTACAGTTGTGTGATAAAAGCATATAAGTCGTTATTGGGAGTAGAAAAATCGATCCAAGAGTCTATTGCCGACTTATATGCAAGTACACATGCCATATTTTTCTTGCCATACAACTAGCGACATGCAAAAAGGAGAAGTCTAGCGAAATTTTGAATGCGTCAATGACGGTTTAGTCAGTAGCAAATACTAATAGAAAAATAAAACGCGAAAACTATTACTGTAAGTAGCTCCTATAAAGAATATTACCGGTAATAATTACAATATTTATATCAAAGAAACAGAATTCTTGCTCTAAAGTAGATCTTAAGGTAGAAAACGATTTGACAAAAATCCAGTCCGACTTATATGAGGGTCAATGTTAATTTCCTCAACATTTCCTGGAAAGAATGGTTCCCAACCTATACGCGGGTCGACCTATATTTGAGAATATACTGTACATTGCAACAAATCTTATTCCCGTTTACACTGTCCGTCATACAACGCTTCTCTAAACCAACCAGTTCAATACGCAAAGTAATTATAATCTTCGAGCCTTCCAGCACGGCATTCTTTGCAATGGTTGTTGAGAGAGACTTTTCACTTCATAAAGACACCAAAGAATCCCCTTGGGACAACCTTGGTGACAAAGAATGTCTTTAAACCAGGTTTACATTTCGAAGGTGATGTGCTGTTCCAAGATGATGGACCCCGTGATTGACTTTCCTAATTTCACTTTTTGGAAGTTCAGCTACGAGTTTCTTTTGATTTTCCAAACCTTGTGTTATGAACCCGGGAAACAGCTACACGTTTGTGTGGATTAAAAGCATTAAGTCGTGCATGGATTGGAGTAAAGTAGAAAAAGCGATCCAAAGAGATGAGTTCGTATTGGCCGCCGACTTATATGCAAACGTACAACATGCCATATTTTCTTGCGTCGATCAACTAGAGGCGCCAGCCGACATGCAGAGAGAGAAGTCTAGCGAAAAAATTCGATTGATAAATAATAAGATGACGTCAATAGACGTTTAGTCAGTAGCAGAAAACAGTAGCAACAGCAATGACAATAGAAAAAAATAAAAAAAAACGCGGAAAACTATTACGTAAGTAGCTTCCTATAAAGGAACTAGTACCTCAGTAATAAATACATATTATATCAAAGGAAACAGCAGAATTCTTGCTCTAAAGTAGACATCTTAAGGTTAGATTAGATAGAATCCGATTTGACAAAAAACCAGTCCGCCCTCCCCGAACTATATGAGGTCAATGTTTAATCCTCAACATCTTCCTGGACAGAGATGGTTCCCAACCTATACGCGGGTCGACCCTATATTGAGAATATACTGTACATTTGCAACAAAATCTTTTCCCGTTTACACTGTCCGTTCATACAAGCCTTCTACTAAAACCAACTCAGTTTCAATACGCAAAGTAATGTATAATCTTTCGACGCCTTTTCCCCGCAACCGGCAGTCTTTGCAAACCACAACAGCCAAGAATCAACTATAGGTTTAATTCCAATTAAGGATGATCAATTCTCATTCGATGTCATCAGGGTTTAAAACATCTCGATTACCAGTACAATAAACTGCATATGACATCAATTATATCGGCCAAAGGAATTCTCACTGGATATGATACTACAATCTGGTAAAAACATTGAAGTGTGAAAAAGTTGAGATTCCATAGGATAATCAATATATATAACGAAAAAAAAGTATTGTTCAGGGCCAATAAGTCTATGGTGGAACTCCCTACCTTAAGTATACTCTACGTTGCACTTTCCCTAATAGCGAACAGGTTTAATTATGCATATTCATTAAACAAGCAGTTTTTTCTAAGCTGTTGAATTAAGATTATGTCATTTATTACTATTTAATTAAAACTAATTCAAAACTTGTGATTTTCTGATGTTGACCTATAATTTCTGTTTTTTATGATCATGGATGCCTTTAAAAAAGGGTGGAACCATATATTTTCTCTTATAATTAATTGCATTTAAAACTATGAATCAGTAAAATAAAAAAAGAAATTAGTATTTAAGGTTTGAAAACAAATATATTTCCAAAAACAATTCCCTAAGTAGGTTATCATCTTTAAAATGCAGAAAATACTGGTTCACACTGGCCCAATACCCAAACACTGAAGATGTACCATACTTTTAGTTGATCGTTTTCATTTGGTCGTATCTGAACTTACTCAGCACACAAGTTTATTTACAATTTAACAAAATTATCACTATGTCAAATGTTGCCTGATTAGTTTCATACCTTGTTTTCATCCCCGTACTAGATTTTGACAATACGGTAACCCCGTTACTTTGAATGTCTTTCACTAACGGCTCAGCGGGTGTGACCGGTCACAGAGGATGTTTACTCCCTCCATGGCACATGATCCTGCCTTCGCTTTTGTTCGGAAGGTCCGTGTTTCCCTACACTCGACTTCTGTATATATGCTGGGACTTATAATTACGATTTACACATTGTTTACTTCGTCAATTAATTATTACAATAAAATCGGCAAGATGAGAACGGCTGACCAGATATTACCCAATTATTGAAAGAGAAAATACATTTAGACTATGGCTGTCCTTCTTCCCAACCCCCCTTTGTCTAAAATTTCCTGTTGTGGGTGATTGCCCAAGAAAGACGATGGTGGTAGGTTAACTCAAATTATTCTGCACTTAGGCATTAATGTTTTAAATTGAATATTTTATCAACCCTACTCGTGCTCTGTCTCTTTATGCTTCATCTCGGCCAAGCAATTTCTTTAATTCATAATTCTGGAAAGGGCCTTTTTTCCTAAATTAGTAAGTAGAATCATTAAGAGACTATTAAGAAGCATGCTTGGGTTTCTTATGGATAATAATTTATGTAGTTTTGGGAGAGACCATTTATTCCACAAAACCCTTAGTATTTCTATGGGCACGGAATGCGATAGAAAAGGACACACAGTAATCTGAGATCCGTACTAGATTTGACTGAGGGTAATCCCGTTTACTTTATTTCGACTAAGGGCTCACGGGGTGTGACCCGGTCAGCAGAGGAAGCTATCCTCATGGCACCTGATCCTACCTTCGCTTTGTCGGAGGTCCGTGTGGCCACCCTACACTCGATTTTGTTTGATATGTTATGAGTTTATGATACGTTTTGACACAAATTAAACTTTGTATCTGATATATTTGGATATTTTTTACTAACATTGACTTCAATGGAGACATGACACTACATTATATGATGAGACGGGCTGCAACAGCGTGATGACTTTAACTTATGCAATCGTCAACTTCCCTTTCTAATTGTAATATAAACTGATCACCTACCTATGGTGGTATGTCTCCCCAGTTGATTCGATACGCAAAGAGCATGATTACGTGTATTGAAGAATTTTTTAAATTTTTTTTTTTTATAAAAAGCGAGAAACCAATATATTTAACCAAACAAGTTGAGTCTGCAGAGCAGAGTCTATACGAACCTCGTTTAAAGTCATCATTTCGAAAATTTACGGTTTCGCCATAAGACCTTGTTTTGCGATTACAAACTTATCACTAAGGTCATATGTGACTGATTTGTGTCATACCCTTTGCCACCCGTGGGGTCCGGGGTTAGAATAGGCCTCCAGCATCCCACTTGATTCGTTGTCGTTTTAAAGAGGCGACTGAATGGGAGTGGGTTTCCATTCGGATGAGACACGAAAAAAAAAGAAAAAACCGAGAGAGTCCCGTGGCACAGCGGAACAGTCGTGGGCACGAAAAAGAGCTCCCTGCTCAAAGGCCCTGGCCGTGCCGTCGGCATTAGGCTAAAATTTTGCAGCCCCACCGGCCAAAATGAGTTGAGTCGCCATATGAGTGAATATTCTCGAGTGGACGTAAAACAGTAAAAAATTCAATTCAATCATACCCTTTCTTAGAGATAGTCATTCAAGATTTGACTACGGGTTTTAATCGTTACTTTACTTCGACTAAGGACTACCGCGGGTATGACCGATCAGCAGGAGGATGGTTCATCTCCATGCACCTGATCCTGCAATTCGCTTTTGTCGGGAGGGTCCGTGGTTGCCCTACAACTCGGATTGCCATAATATGATTCACGGTTAACACATTGTTAAAATTCACCAATTTATATGGACCTGCCAAAAATAGGCCTGTCTCTCGCATTCACAATTTTCCTATTGATCAATTATGATCTTTGAGTTATGTGCATGTGTTTCAACACCAATATAAACTTTGATAAGGTGTATGCCGTTTGGATGTATATCTATCGCTGTTCAACATTATGAAAAATATTCATTCATTTCTGCATTGGCTGTTTAAAGCACATGACCAGAGTCTCAGTCACTAACCTTTGTGAGCTTTATCTGTAGGGAAACCCAAAACCTCCTCAGTTTAAGTATTGCCAATGCATTTAAGCTAACATGTGACGAACTAGGCGGTCAAAACCAAATTATTAGCTATTACCATATAATTCGCACAAGCTCATACGAAACCAGCAATGATTTTCACCGACCTATTCAACAGGCATATTTTGCTTGTCACGAGTTGCGGGAAATTACCTCCATAAGTCATGATCCTCCGTTAATCCATAGAATGACCGTAGTGATGTTTACGACGCTCAAATCCTGTCATATAACCGCATCAAAAACAGATCACATACAAAAGCGGTTCCAAGCGCAGAATCTCCCTAAAACTAGAAACAGTGTTCTATATTAAGCATTCTGCACAACATTTTGGTCAATCAGACACAAGGCATGATCCTTTTCTGCCACCTCACCCGCTAAACCACTCGACTAATAATCATTCAAGTCCATTACTGCCACTCAACTCAATCAATTTCATGGCTAGACAGTCCTACATTCATAATTCCTGATTCATTTTAGAATAAGGCGGGGTACCCATTTATTCCTTCAAGGTCCCCGAGGAGGAATAAATCAAGGACCAGATGGAATCTGATCATTCATTCTGCTAATCAGAATTAATTCCATATCTTAGTATGCAGCAACACACTGCATTATTAATTAAATAGCAAGTTTGTACATCTGGTACAACTTCTGGATCATGGGATCATCCATAATTCACTATGCTTACCATCCATGCCTGAAAAATATATCGGAAACCTGCACAGGACACAAACATGGCGCTGGCATATCCAGCTATTCTGTTTCGGCAAGAGTCCCGGGCATGGCTGTGGAAGAGTGAAACCATTGGTTTTTAATTAAAACTCATGTTGACAAAAGGGACACGCCTGATCTATATATATTCACTGTGGTTAGTTAACGCATTGTACAACGCCATTGCGATAGACATGCCAAAAGATCATTGAAATCAACATAGCCAATTTGGCCAAGCATTTCTTACATAAACTCGCAATATCATGGTCCCAATATTCCCAGACTTATATAGACATGTGTTGTTCGCAAACACTGCAGCTAACAAAGCACCCGAGCAGCCGTTACTTGGGAACGTGCGGAGTCGCTGTAACGTCAAGGGGAGTGGAATCCTCGCTTTGATTTTCGACCAGAAAGGTAGGTCACGGGTTTTTACTTTGCATTTATAACCATTACTTTTACAAAAGATCATACCTCACGGAACATTACGATAACCAAGTAATCTAAATCAGCAGGTTGCCTGGATTAACCTTCTAGGATGCGTCAAACACTTTGACACCACAATTTGCAGGAATGGAAATCTGCATTATTAACACGCAAACATTAGTGTAAGTAATCCAACGTTTATTCCATTGTTCTGATCGTTTAACAATCAGGCTTTGGGAAATTTTCTTTAATTTCAGGAATGCATGCGGTCGGATTTTGTCAAGTTGCAAAAGTATTGGGGGGGTCAAGAAAAGAAGTTGTTGACATTCCTCTAAATCCTTATCAAAAGTGATATAAGATAATGGTTCTGTTATGTAAACATCAGTTCATTCACAGAATATTATTATAAAAAACATACACCAAAGTTCCATCTATCAAGTTACAGAGAAATATGCAAAAAAGGGCACAAAAGATCGAGAGAAAACTGGACGTGGTAATTCTTCTCAGTAATCTTTTTTATTTTTTTTGGAATTCACACCTTCAAATCTAATTCACTGAAAGATCACATGCAGAGATAAATCCAGTATAATCAATCTTAGGATCCCCACGTTGAAAAATAACCCAGTAGGTCTGGACTGTTCATGGTTTTAGCAATAAGTTGTAAGCTTGGGCGGGTGTTTCATGTATGTTCGCATTTTTCAACAAACAGAAGACATATGGGAATTGTGCTAAGCCTTCCAACATACTTTGCTTGTGGGTTGTGGCCAATAATTTGGTGATTGAATCGGGACAATTATTCATCTATATGAGTGTTAGAAATTAATGGATACACATTCAGTGATGAATTGGACTGGTTGATTGGAACATAATAAATGATTCATTAGACTTGTGGACTTGGATTATATTGAATGATTGATACTTGATTGATTGGTATAATGATTGATTGACCATTTCTTGATTAAACATTGATTGAATCAGGATTGAATTGAAACATTGATTGAATATGGGATTGATCAAAATCGGACTGACTGTTGATACTAAAACATCGCGTAGATCATTTCGTTATACAAGTACAATTCTGATAAGTAATTACATGCATGTTAATGCTCTCAGGTTTTAATCAGAAATGCTAAATAAGTGAGAGCCAGACAAAGACTGTCAGTTTAGTGTTGTTTGTTCTGTTCTATTGAAGATGATACTTCCAGCACGTGTATAACCCCTACCCTGTATAGTTATAAGCGAAAATGTTTTAATTATATTTAGTCCTACTAGCTCAATGCTTGATAAGCTCTTCTGAAGTGTTCACATGAATACATGTTCTCTCAAGTATTACTCTCGGCTACTATTAGAATTCAGATTCAGATAATCATTTCTCGATCAATAGTATTACTCTTAGTCAATCCTGATTCAGATCGATGTTATACTTCTAATGCAAACAGATATTACTAGAGTCAAATCATCGATTTTACCAAATCCGCACATCAAGATGTCAATTCACATTTTTACAAGTCCAATCTATACACTAATCCCATACCAAAGTTCTGCTCGAAAATCATATTTTATATAATGTTCCTAAATCCAACCAGTTACAATTCATCATGAACTTGAATGATGTATATCTCTTAATTTCTATCATCACTGTATAGATGAAATTCAATTGTCGAGTATAAATAAGCACAGAAATTATTGGCACACAACCAACAAGTGCAAAGTATGTTGGACAGAAGAGGTCTACTTAAGGCAAAGAAGAATCTCGCCCATAATGTCTTTCTCAATTGTATTGAGTAGATAAAAAATGCGAAGCATACATGAAGTACACCTCGGCCAACTAGAAGCTTACAACATTTTGTACGTAAACACCATGACGAGTCAGGGATTTAGCGGTTGGGGTTATTTTCATACGGAAGATCGCGATCTTTTTGTATGAAAAATTATACTCGCGATTTAATCGGTCTGCATCCCTGGTGATTTCTTTTACTGATGTGTACATTCATATGTCGTATGAAGGGTGTGAATTCCAAAATAAAAAAAATTTAAATAATAGATTATATGTAATCGAAATCGAA
Source organism: Ostrea lurida (assembly GCA_903981925.1). NCBI lineage: Eukaryota > Metazoa > Mollusca > Bivalvia > Ostreida > Ostreidae > Ostrea > Ostrea lurida. The sequence goes on from CAJDSM010098227.1 coordinate 11,257, forward strand.
AATTACCAGTCCTAGTTTATCTGCCTCGATCTTTTGTAGCCCTTTTGCATATTTCTCTGATTAGAAATCAATAGATGGAAACGATTTGGTGTAAGATTTTTTATATATAAGTGAATATTCTAGGTGAGATAGAGAACTGGTATGTATAGACATACAAACCTATCTAATGATCACCTCTATGATTATAAGATTTATGACGAATGTCAAAACACTTTCTTTATTGCCCCCACGTCATCTACTCTTCTTGCAAATTGAGCAAACAAAATCTCTCCACCTACATGCAATATCTCAATAAATTTGTAAAATTTCCAAAAGCCTGATGTGGTGTGAGACCGAGTCGAATACCACATACATAAAAACCACCGTATTGAGAAAGTTACCTCTCCCACAATCCCATCACAAAGAATTTTAGAAAAATACAAGATTTTTTGTGTTTACTGTGTGAAATAATGCATATTGTACCATCTCTCAAATTGTGAGTGTTTCACATAAGATAGTAGGACCATTGTCTAGAAGGTTATCCAGGCATACTCCACTAGGACTGATTTAGATGATGAGACTTGGTTATATCCTATTCGTTACGGGAAGCGTATACTTTTTTGTAAAATAAGTACATGGTTATAATGCAAGTCAAATACTGTTGACCTACCTTGCTGGTCGAAATCAAAGCGATGAGAGCTTCGCAGAACTCCCCTTTGACTTACAAGCGTCTCCCACGTGTCCCAGGAAGTAACGGCTGCATACGTGTTTGTAGCTGCAGTTGTTTGCGAAAAACACATGTCTATAGATAGCTCTTGGGAATATTTGGGACCTACTATATTTGCGAGTTTATGTAAGATGCTTGCAATATGGCTATTGTTGATTTCATTGATCTTTTGGCATTCCTATCCATGGCGTCTTGTACCAATGCTGTTTACTACGACAGTGAATAATTTAAGATCAGGAGTTGTTCCTCTTTTTGTCAACTCTAAAGGAAGTTTTAAGTGTACCAATGGTTTTACCTCTTCCCAACCATGCACTCTTGCACGGAAACCAGTGAATACTGATATGCCACGCATTGTAGCTTCCTGTGCAGTGCGTCTCCTCAGATATATTTTTTTTCAGCATGGATGGTTAGAGGATAGTGAATTATGGATAGATCCAATGATCGCACAGGAGTTAGTTTACCATTGTACAAAACTTGCTATTTAATTAATCACTGCAGCTGTGTTGCTGGCATTTACTAAGATTATTTGGGAAATTAGAGTTTCTGACATATAGACCCAAATTGAACTCGTATCAGTTAGTCCGATCTGTCCTTGATTTAATTTCCTCTCGGGGGACCCTTGAAGGAAACTAAAATGGGTATGCCCCGCCTATTCTAATGAATAGGGAATTTGGAATGTAGACTGGTCTAAGCCAATGAATTTGACTTGAGTTGGCAGTAAATGACTTTTAGAATTGATATCTAGTGATTGGTTTAAGGCGGGTTGAGGGTGGAGAAAAAGATTTGCAAAGTGCCTGTAGTCTGATTGACAAATGTTGTTGCAGAATGCTTAAATAAGAACACGTTTCTGAGTTTAGGGATGATTTGCCGCTTGGAACCGCTTTTGTATTGATCATGTTTTTGATATCGGTTAGTAGACAAGGAATTTTGAGCGTCGTACATTCACTACGTTCATTCGTATGATAGATTCGGAGGAGTGGCGGGATAAATGACTTCGAATGGTAATCTCAGCAACTCAGTAAACAATGCAAAAATATGGCTGTTGAATAGTGTTGATAAATCATTGCTGTTTCGTTATTAGCTTGTGTCAGAATTATTCGGTTTAAAATAAGCTAATAATCTTGGTTTTGACGGCCTAGTTCGTCACATTGTAGCTTAGAAATGCATTTGGCAATACTTAAACACTGAGAGGTGGTTTTGGTTTTCCCTACATATAAAATCATCAAGAGGGTAGGTGACTGAAGACTCTGGTCACTGCTGCTTCTAAAACAGCCAATGCAGAAATGCATGAAATAATTTTTCAAATGTTGAACAGCATGTAGGAATATCCAAAACGTCATTAACACTTATCAAGTTACTTATTGGTTGTTGAAACACATTGCACAGCTAACTCAATCATTATTGATCAATAGGAAAAATTGTGAATGCGAAGAGACAGGCCTATTTTTGCAGGTCCATATAAATTGGTGAACTGGAAACAATGTGTTAACCGTAATCATTATGCAAAGCAAGGTTGTTTGGGCAACACGGGACCCCGACATAAAGCGAATGGCAGATCAAGGTGCCCATGGAGGATAAGCATTCCTCTTGCATATGATCACGGTCATACCCGGTTTAAGCGTGAGTCCTCGCTCGAAGTAAAGTAAACGACATTACCGCGTAGTCAAATTAATGAAAGAACTATCTAGCAAAGGGGTATGATGATTGATTTATTTGACTGTTTTACGTCCCACTCGAGAATATTTTTACACTCAAGTATGGAGACGCACCATTTGCCCGGTTGAAGCTGCAAATTTTTAGGCCTATGTCCGCACTCCAGGGCCTGTTGAGCAGGGAGGGATCCTTATTTCGTGCCACACGCTGCTTCGTGACACGGGACCTCGGTTTTTTCGGTCTCATCGAAATGACCACCTTCCATTCAGATCGGCCTCTTACGGCACACGCAAAGGGGATGCTGGAGAGCCCTATTCTAACCCGGACTCCCCCAATCGGGTGGCTAAGGTTATCGACACCAATGTCAACATTGTAACTTAGTGATGATATTTGCTAATGCATAACAGTCATTATGGCGACCGTAGAATTTTACGAAATTGAGAACTTTAACGAGGTTCGGTTAATAACCCTGCACACACTCAACTGTTGTTAATAGTTCGGTCTCGCTTAAAATTCTATACACGTAAACATGCTCTTGCGTATCGAATTCAACTGAGGGAGATACACACATAAGTATTGATAGTTGGTTATATTTACAATTATAGAAAGGGAAGAGTGACGATGCAAAGGTTTAAAGTCATCACGCTTATCATATAATGGTAGGTTGTCAGGTCTTGCCATTTTAGAGTCAATGTTTAAGTAAAATATCAAGGATATTGAATCGATACAAATGAGTTTAACTTTGTGTCAATATAGTTTAATGCTTTCCAAAAAAACTATATTACAAAATCGAGTTGAGTGTAGGGCAACACGGACGCTGCCGGTAGTCATAAAAGCGAATGTAGGATCAGGTTGCCATGGTAGGAGTATAGCTACTCTTCAGGCATGACGGTCACACCTCGCCTGTGAGCCCTTTAGATCGTAATTTAAAGTAAATCGGATATTTTACCGCATATGTCATATCTGAAGTGGTACGTCTAGGTATTTCTGTTGTTGCATTCCTTTATCTATCGCATTTCGTGTGCCATAGACAAATACTAAGGGGGTTTGTTATGGGTAAACTAATGGTCCCAAACACCAACATAAAATATTATCCATAGAAGAAACCCAAGCATGCTCTAATATCTACTTAAATCTACGTCTATCTTAGAAAGAAGGCCTTTTTTCCAGAAGTATAGATTATAGAAATTTGCTTGGTCTAATGAAGCCACTAAGTAGACAAGAGAGCACAGAGTAGTGGTTCGACTATATTTAAATTTTTAAACAACTAATGCTTAAAGGTCAGAAAATAATTTGAGTATTTCGACCACCAAACATCGTCTTTCTTTGGGATCATCACACCCACAGGAAATTTAGATAGCCCGGGGTTTGGGATAAAGGACTAGCCATACGTCCTTATGTATTTTCTCTTCCATAATTGGTTCAATTAATATAGGTCTAGCGTTTCACTTGCCCGAGTTTCATATGTAATTTAAATTGACAGAGAAGTAAACAATGTGTAAATCGGTATAATTATAGTCCCAGGCATAATATACAAAGTCGAGTGGAGTAGATGGAACACGAACTTCCGACAAAAGCGAAGGCAGGAATCAATGTGCCCAAAGGAGGAGCAAACATCCTCTGCTTGACTCGTCACACCCGCCGTAGCCTAGTGAAACTAAGTAAACGGGTGTTACTATTGTCAAATCTAGTACGAAAGACAAAGGATATTCTGAAAACAAATTCAGGCAACATGTTGAAGCATAGTGATATTTTGTTATAATTGTAAACTAAACTTGTGTGCCTGCGAGTAGTTCAGATACGAACCAATATGGAATAACACAGATCACAACTATAAAAGTTAGGACATTATCTTCAGTTGTTGGGTATTGGAGCCAAGTGTTTATTGTAACACAGTAGTTATCTGCAATTTTAATAGATGATTAACCTAAATTTAGGGAATTGTTTTGGATTATATGTGTTCAAACCTAAACTAGATTTCTTTATATTATGATTTCATAGTTTAATGCAATTAATGAATAAAAGAGAAAATAATATGGTTTCCACCCTTTTTAAGATGCCACAGACATACAAAAAAATATGTGAATATAGGTCAAACATAGAAATACACAGTTTTGAAGAGTTTATAATTAATAGATAAGAACAAATCTTACAATAATTCCTATACAGCTTAGAAAATACTGCTTGTTTATGAATATGATAAAATTAAAATGTGCATTATTAGGGGGAATCAACGTAGTATACTTTAGGTAGCATGGATTGTCACCATAGGTGGATTATTTCGTCCGACAATATTTTTTTCGTTACTATATAATTTTGAATTATCTTATGGAAAATTTAATCAAAATTTCTTCATCTTATCATAGGGATTATACTCCAGTTAAATTAGTACATATCCAGTGAAGAAAATTCCTTTGATCCTGAGTTATAATTATCGTCTAATTTGCGAGTCTTATTGATAACTGGGTAATCGGAGATGTTTTAAAAAACTGAATGACATCACATGAGAATGATCAGCAGCTTAATTGGAAATTTTAAACCGTAAGTTGATTCTTTGGCTTGTTGTGTTG
>CAJDSM010098317.1:0-10083 GCA_903981925.1 Ostrea lurida
AAGAGGCACAACTCCATCAAAAATCAATGAATGGGAACAAAACTCGAACGCGGTCTGAATATACCTGCATACAAAGATCTCAAAGTGTTTAGAGAAAAAAATCCGGAAAACTGGTTTTAAGAGTAATTTTTCAAAGTTAAAGGGGCACAACTCCATCGAACATTAACAAAGCAGAACAAACCTTAAAGTCCTTCTATAAACCATTAATATACACATGTACACATAGAATCATTTTAATATCTCAAGGAGTATAGAGAAAAAGTCCAGAAAACTGGGAATGGAAGGACAGAAGAATGTACAAGTAGAACACTTATTCTCCGATCACTCTGTGGCAGGTGTATAAAAATTGAAAATACTGGCTTCTTTATATTCTACAAAATAACAGCACTGGAAACTGCTGTTCATGTGGAGTCAAATCATATTTGGGACTATGCATAATAGAAACTGTATTTCATGCTCTATGCATATCACTATATACAAAATTTATTATTACCCAAATGTCCAATTCAATATCCTTACCTGAGCTTATTGCAGGTAATGCAATTGACTTCATCCCCAGTCTATCTGCTTCTCTAAAGGTGACCTCTACAGACTCACAAAGATCGTCCAAGCAGCGATTTTTGTCTCTATAATCACCCCACCTTGGTCCCACTGTGTGGATAACGTATTTGTATGGTAATCTGCCAGCAGATGTCACACCACAAATTCCTACTGATATTGGACCATTTCTTGCGACATATTGCTTACTTTCCTCATCAAATTCATAACCAGCTGCCTCAGATATTGCAGCTGCAACCCCTCCTCCATGCCAGAGGTTTTCATTCGCTGCATTGACAATACAATCCACTTGTAAGCGAGTGATGCTGCCTGTGTAAATCTTAACCACTAAACCTTCATCAGTTTTGATTTCTACTTGTTCTAGTAGCCTAGTCGGATTCATATTATCATCACTAGAAAACTGTCGAGAGCTTTCATCAACGACAAATCTTCTTCTGTACACATCACCAGTGTCTTGTGCTTTTTCATCCTAAAAGTATTATAGTCATGATCATATATTTTGATAAACATGAGACCAAGCAAATGGCTCACCTCGTTCACCTATAAATTAAAACCCCTTTACATTTGTGAAGAATCGTCACCTCTATATTTCAACATAAAACTCAGGACCAATACTTTGAAATAACAGTGAATGGGGATCATAGTGTAACAAAATTCAATTTATGAGAATTAATGCTTGCATGCTACTCATCTTTTGCAGGGGCGGATCCAGGAACATATTGTTAGGGGGGGGGCATGGATTTTTTTATTCAAAGGCAGGGGGTCTGGAAGGCCAGCCTTAAGCCCATGGGTCCAGGCGCAAGGCCCTGGTGGGTCCTGGGAGCAAAGCCCCAGGAAGCTCTGAATTTTAGATGATTTTAGGAGTAAATTTAACCATAATTATAATTAGCCTCATAGGTGAAGTACACCTCTACAGGCCGTAACCAGAATTTCCAAATTTGGGGGTGGGTGGGGGGATGCACAAGACTAAGGTATAGAGTTTAAAAGGCTGCTCAGTCGGTCCACGGCTGGCCAGAATAACCCTGAGTAGGACAGGGGCGAGCCCGGCTGAAGGACCCCCAGAGCAAAGAGAATCAGACAAGAAATGTTAGCATTCATGGGCGTAGCGAGGCGGGGGGGGGCTGGGGGGCACACTCCCCCCCCCCCGTGGGGGGGGGGGGCAAAGTATGTTTTTGCCCCCCCACTTTTCTCGAGTAAGTTTTTTTTCTCAAAAATACACACAATTTTAGAAGTGTGCCCCCCCCTCCCTCGGTAATCATCAGAGGTTTGCCACCCACCACTTCTAGTGTTCAAATGCCTTTTTTTTTTTATTTTTTTTTTTTTTTTGCTTGCACATAATTTTGCGGAAGTTTGGCCCCCCCCCCCCCCCACCCACTTTCTTGGTGATTCTTTTAAAGTCTCGCTCCCCCCCCCACTTCTCAAAATCAGTCCTACGCCTCTGCATTTTCCATTGCGTCTTGGGGGTGTTTAAAGCCCTAGGATCAAGGATGGGCCCGGTAGGGGTTCGAGGGCGAAGCCCTCGGAAGCTTGAAAAAAATTAGCATTTTCATTTGCGTCTGGGGGGTGTATTTTAGGCCCCTAGAGGATTCAGAATGGGCTCTGTAGGGGGTTTCCAGGGGGCGAAGCACCCACTGGCGATGAAGCCGAGAAGTTTTCAGCAACTTCAGTTTAAAGGGGTGCACCGGTCACCCAGTGCATCCCGAGTACCTAATCTTTGAAAAATTTAGGGGCGTGCGTACCTCCACGCCCCCTCTAAATCCGCAGTGTATCGTGCGCACGCTGCGCTGTTTCTCTCTCTCTCTTTTATCCTCCATTCACTCTCTCTCTCTCTTTTTTTTTAGGGGGGGGGTACCGCCCGGTACGCCTTTCCTAGAATCCGCGCCTGTTTTGTGCTCTTGCGGTTGGTTTTTTTTTTTTTTTTTTACATTCTTATCTATTCTTTGTATAAAACAACAAAAAAAAAAACAAAAAAAACACCAAACAAAACAAGAATCTGTGAGCCAATGCCACGAGGATACCGCCCGCATAAAGCCCATATAAACTGTCAATATAGTTGTACATATGTTCCAGGTCCTCGGCAAAACAGGAAGTATATGTCGGTATCTGAAAATGAATCCCACGTAGCACCATACTTATATGAAGCTTCATGCAGTAGCCTGTGATAACATAGTTGCTGAGAATTATGTAACGAAAAATGTTGTATATCTTACCTCCTGCTATTTTGTTAGCATTACCAGTTGGTTTACATCGATTCAGTGAGACCTGGCATGAATACCCCATGATCATAGTCCAGCTTAGGAGATCCTACCAATCTCATTACCGGATCAGTAGGAGCCATTCAGTCCTTTATGATACACGTATTAAGAGATGAGTTGATTTTCCGTCTCAATTGTGCGTTTTCAAAACGTCTGACTACTCAACATGAATAAACTCCGGTCGCTCGAAGAAATGAATATCCCAGAACGGTGCATTAAGACTCGAGAATACATTACCTAATACTAACGAATGTTAACTAAGCGCCACTTTTGTGATTTGCTTATATTGTTTCAGGCCAAAGTGAATCAAGTACGTTGATTCATCACAGACTTGGCAAGTTTTATCTACGCTATTATGCGCTATTTAGCAAAGCAGTCGGTCAAGATATTTCGTTATATGTGGTTGAGTAGGTCTTACCTACATGACTGGTTACATATCATGGTCAGGTATAATGCCATCATGGGGCTACGAGACTCAAACACTCTCCAGGCCACCATAGTGGAAATATGTAAACTGACCAATGTATAAACCATATTAGGTCTAACTACCAAACAATGTTACTATAATATGAGTACTATAGTATGGAAAAATTCTAAGTTGTCCAATGAATTAACAAATGAACCCATGATACAGCCGCATAACCGTATTTAAACAGCTTATCATGTCAAACATATCAGTAGCCTGTATAAATAGTTCTGAGAATTTTTACTGTTACGAAACAAAAAACAATGTTGTATAATGGGTACTATATAATGGAAAAATTGCTTCAATCCGGCCACGCAGGAACAAGAAGTATTAAGTGTCTCTGAGGTCTGAAATAATGAAATCCCACGATAGCACCATACCTACTATAAGAGCTTCATGCAGAACATATCAGTGCTGATGATGTATATATTCCTGAGAAAATTTTACAAATGTTTCATAAATGGTTTATATAAGGTCTAATATAATAGTTTTATGGGATGGACTACATATATATATGAAAAGTGTCCGATGGAATTCTGAAAATGCATCCCACAATCATCAGATAACCTAATAGTAAAGCTTTCGGGCAAAATATCAGTAGGTCTGGTTGATGTACATAGTTTGCTAATAAATTATGTTACGAAATTATTGTATAGTGGTAACATATATGAAGAATTCTAAGTTCTCGGCAATACAGGAAATAGAGTCCGATGAATCTGAAAACAGCATCCCACACAATCGACATCATACCTATATAATAGCTCTTCAGAGCAAATATCAGCAAGCCGTGGTCATGAGTTGCTAGAATTAATGTGACAAAAGGAGGGAACGGAATGACACGGCAAAACGGAAGACGGAGAGAGGGGTTAAAACAGATATACCCCTCTCCTTACCGGTTTTGTTGTAGGGGTAGTATATAAACAGAAGTAAAACCCACAAACCTAGATGTAATAAGTGCCAACGCCACGACACGAATAGCCTCAGCCTGCATTAAAAGTAACGTAGAAAATCCTTAGTATAAGGCCCAGTCAGCCACCTGTCACGTGTCGAGGCACCCGTTTTTAAACTAAGCGTTTTAAAAACGTAGCAGCACCGCTATATACAAGTAGGAAAGACGTATCGATGCGTAAGTATGAAAACGGCTATATTACGTGATCTATATAGATAACGTAGATCAATCCTTCCATCGATTCCGTTATAAATATGTGGTTCAGCAACAAATACAAACAGTGGGCAAAAAATGAAAACGTAAATGAACGTAGAAAAACGTACAAAACGAACACAGAAATACGTAGAAATGAACGTACGTAATGGAAACGTAGAAAAACTGTAGCACAGAAACGTAACACGATACAGTAGATGAATGCCATGATTGAAACGCTGACTGAGCTGATGCGTAGAGTAACCGTGAGGGATTTCTTTGTTACTCTTTTTAAATATGTTTTTCGTATTGGTATGGTGTTACGTTGTGATATAGGGGGTGATTGCTACGATTATGTAAGCGTTTAGGACAAGCATTAGTCAGTGTTTCATTACGTTCGTCTTAGTACAGGTATTATTCTCGTTTGATACTGTCTCGTGAGTCGTCAAAGTCCACGTCCCACTGTCACGTTTCGGGCATTCTCGTTTACTCGTTTTTAAACAAACGTAGCCAGCAAACGCTCTCATTTCACGAGGAAAGAACGCACGATGCGTAGAATGAAACAGGCATATATACGTAGACTATAGCGTAGATCCTAATCCTTCAATCGACCCGTTATATATTGCGGTCAGCACAATAACGAAAGCGTGAGCAAAAACATTGAAAACCTGATGGAAGACGGTAGAAAAAACGTACACATACGTAGAAATGCCGTTATAAAACCACGTTATGCTGATGCGGAGAAACGATGAAGGAGTGTTTTATTGTTAACGTAGGAAAACAATCGAATTCTATCCGTGGGAAGAACGTTAGTGGACCCGTTGGATTCAAAACCTACTAAAAAACTTAACTATACGGGGTAAAGTACAGTATGGTCTATACGGATAAAAACGTAGTATACGTGATGAAACACGTTAGTAAAATCCTAGTAAAATGTTAACGCATAGAGTAATAAAAACCTGGATAATCCCTAGCATGCATAGTAAAACGTAAACAACGCTAAGGAAAAGCTAGTAAAGAACTAGTTACAACGTACCAACAATTTAAAACGGCGGCATAATGTTATTACGAAGACGTGTGGCCATTTTCAAACGTAGTAAAACCTGTAGACGCCGAAACGTTGACAGTGGGACTGGGGCTTTAAGCTTGATGTATACCCAGAAAATTCAAAGCAGGAAGTTTTCAAATCCATGGGGAAACTCATTTTCTATATAACTAGTTCACTATACTGTAGTAAAACATCAAGAATAGTGATATTTGGAAATCTGCATGCAAAATAAGTTCAATATCGCAAGGCGTTTAGAAAAACATTTGGAAAACTGGTCGTAACGGTAACATTCCATCAAATATGGAACAAATGTAACTAATCATTATATACAGTAAAATACCTCTATCTCGAAGTCCAAGGGACTTCGAAAAAACTTCGAGATATCCGGGGATTCGAGATATCCAAATTCGACCGTCAACATTTTTTTTGTTTGGACTGAGGATATTTGATGAATCGGCGTGTTAGGTGGTAATTGGCGGCGGACTAAAAAAGTGCACTGAGTACCCAAGCTGTTAAACTAATTATCGCAATCCAGGTCTACCCAGAAAAGGCGAGCGTGGAATACTGGTCGACAATTATCATAACTTTCTACAGCCGCGGGCGTGGACGCGTGACCTGAGTAGGCCAGGTATGGTAAACAGACCGGAAAATTGACTGCACTTCGAGATAAACCAGGTGAAATAGGGCATGGGACCTTGAAAATACTTCGACATAAGCGGGGTATTCGAGATAACCGTGTTCGAGATATCAGGAGTTTCTTAAATCATGTATATAGGGAAAACGGCCGGGACCGGCTGTCGACTTCGACATAAGCGGGGTATTCGAGATAAACCATGTTCGAGATACAGGTATTTTACTGTATATCTGCATACTAAAAACATGAATTAATTTCAAAGACATAACAAAAATGTGTGACTGCACACACAAATTTGTATTTTGTTGTACATAGGAGATAACCGTCATTTTGTTTAGCAACCACACAAATGCACTTGCATTTATAAAATAGATACTGTCAATATTGGCAAACACGATATAGCGCCATAATCGTAGAGCATACATGTATTTACATAAATCTTCTTTAAATTTGGGAACGACTAAATCCGTACGCAACGTTAGACTTTAAGTTGTATATAAATCATATATGGTACCAATTTTGATGCACCAGATGCGCATTTCGACAAATTATGTCTCTTCAGTGATGCTCAAACCGAAATGTTGGAAATCCGAAACATGAAAGTAAAACTTTATAAAAGTGATCAATGTAGTGCCAAAAGATTGGGGCCAAAAACTTTGAAGGATCAGAGCTATGCCTGAGGGAGATAATCCTTAATTTTGATATGGATTTCTAATTTTACCACTGCAATTAAATACATATCCGTATTTCCAGCTAGTAACATAGTACATAGCAACTGGGCTGTAGAGACCCTCGGGGACTAACAGTCCACCAGCAGAGGCCTCGACCCAGGGGTCATAATATAAATCATATACGGTACCAATTTTTATGCACCAGATGATCATTTCGACAAATTATGTCTCTTCAGTGATGCTCAAACCGAAATGTTGGAAATCCGAAACATGAAAGTAAAACTTTATAAAAGTGATTAAAAAGTGTATGTAAAGGCAAATATCAATCTCGTAAGTCCCAAATAGAATACAAAAACAAGAGTTGGGCAAACACGGACCCCTGGACACACCAGAGGTGGGATCAGGTGCCTAGGAGGAGTAAGCATCCCCTGTTGACCGGTCACACCCGCCGTGAGCCCATAGTCTTGATCAGGTAAACGGAACAATCTGTGGTCAAATCAGTGTGTGAAAAACGGCTTAACAATGGCTATGAAACACATCAGACAGCATTTGATTCAATGGTAGGTCATATTGGTAAACTAAATTGTTATAACAACCATAGAATTTACGAAATGCTGTCTTTAAACGTGACTGTTGAAACCCCTGCAACAACAACTTGTCTGTAAGTAGCTTGCCTCGATTTAAAAACTGATCATATGCAGAACAAGCTCTTGCGTATCGAATATGTATATTGTGAACATTTACTCGAGCTTCTTTTATTTTTAAAATATAACATTTACTCGAGCGTCTTTATTTTTAAAATATAACCGGATTGTCTTCAAAATTGTGATTCATGTGTTTGGTTTTTTCTTCCCTTTTTCGACATTTTAATCATTGATGTTTGCGTTCAAGCAATAAGATACAATTATTAAAGAGAACATGACTAAGGCCGGTCTATGGTATTCACCTAAATATCATCTTGTTCAATTAAAGTGTGATAAAGTGCGTGACTCCTTATGTTATTTGACGTGGTAGGAGGATTTGCCTTCACTCATTAAAGGTTTATACTCTGTTTCATTTCAAATCTTCAGTGAAATCTTTATCCAATAAAGTTGTTAAAGATATATATTCACTTAGATTATTGGCAATTGTTTGCTTTACCTTTTCATCCTCTGTGAGGAGAGCCACCTGAGCATATTTTATTTGAACTTTAGAATCATGGACAATCTTCATGAGCTCTTCAAATCTGGATTGGAATTTTTCTCTCTTAGAGCATACCCAAAGTAAATTGTCATGGACAGGCCAAGCGAAAAGGTTCAAATATTGTTGTTGTTTTGATGTCTTCCTGAATTTTCCTGTGGTACTATGAGAGGAACTGCAGATATAACAAGCGACAGAAATGAACAAAATAATAAAAAAAAAATAAAGAATTCAGGACGGAGGACACTAGTGCCTCCAGGTGATACTAAGTGTTGGTTGCTTCAGTTTTCTTAACCCGTTTCATATTGAGCATCTTGCATTGCTGCTAAACCTGCTGTACATGTTCAGATTGGGGGTGCAGTATTTAATATAGGTATGGATGACATGAATTGCCCAGTTTTTTTGGAAACCTTTTTGGGTTTTTTCCTGAAAAACAAATTAAGGAACTTAGTTACAGTTTTGATACAGTAATGTGCAAGTTTTGTCTCATCTATCTTTATTCAACTGAAAATACATAATGATATATCTAAGCTAGAATATAACTCTTTTTAACGTGTCTATGCATCAAGAAATATTCTTAAATAATGAAAATACCAATTAACCTTAAAACAGTAATTTTACATTCATCAACAAAATTCTTTAATGGTGAAAAGTGAAGAATTACGCAATCTGCTCATTTTTAACATTAAATGCTAGGACATCTTTTAAATACTAATACATTGTACATACTACAAGTGCTATGATAGTATTACTCACATCTATGAGTGCATCTTTGGAATATGTCCACAAATCACTGTATTTTTCTTGAATTTCTTGATACGCCTTTTCAACCTGCAAATGTTTTCCACACATGCACAAACAATTTTTCTCCTTGTCCCACGCCACTGCAATGTTGAAAGAAGACAGGATACTATCAAAAGTAGATTCATCCATTCCAGGAAGGACAGCGATCGCCCTAATATCATAACCAATAGTGAAACAAGAAATAACATCACACAATTCATCTCCATATACTTCGATGTTTTCTAATGTACGTTTTGCAGAAACTCGGGTTATTTCTATTGGACTTTTATTTCCATCCACTGAATAACCTTTGCTATCCATGTAATCTTTAAAAGTGCTAAAATCCTCCGTGAAAATGAACTGCATAATTGGAGGTGAAATTGCATAGGTGAAATCAAACTCTCCGATGACGTCTCTCACTCGTCTTCTGGAACTGGGATTTTCCGTCCGAATGCGAAGACTTACTTTAAAATCTTTCCAAAACTCGCCAGATTTCATCTTTGAATCTTTCTTCATCTTGAAGGGAAATAAGATTTATCTATACACCGTGTAAACTAGTGTATTTTTCTTAAAACAAATATATGTAATCTAAAGAATTATCCATTGTTGACTAGTCATCTAGTGAAAAAAAAACTTCTGAACAATTGAACAGCGATATCATAATTACCATCTTGATACAGATGCTGGGTACCTGAATATTAAAGGGGCATGGACACGTTTTGAGCTTAAAATGTTCACATTTCAGATTGGCATTTTTAATGTTTACAATGCTTACTTAATGTCTTTCTAATTGCAAGTGAGATACAGCACTTGCAAATCTTATAAACAAAGCCCGTGGCATGGTTTTGTTTACCTCTATTGAATATGCTAATATACGTCCCGTTTAAAGCAGAGTTTTCAAATTGCAAGTTCATTCTGAACACAGTTTAACAGTTTCTAGTGTTTACTCACATCACATTTCATTTTAAACATGTTTATTTTCTGTGAAGCAACCTTTACGTAAACATAAACAAGGCTCGAGGCTTGTTTACATAACAAAGAATTATAAGCGCTGTGTCTCTCTTGTAACTCAACAACTGACATTAAACTTTTTGCTGACCATTAGAAATAACTTGGTTAATAAAAATGCAGATATAAAATTTAGCTCAAAACGTGCCGATGTCCCTTTAATAGATCAGATATTTGTCGTAGATGTATGTAAACTGCTGACCGAGTTCGCAATTTACAACACTTCTGACATATACATGGTTTGTTGCACAATACTTCAATACAAGCAATAAAATAAACTGAATTTTAATTATTTTTCTCCTCTAAAGCAAGTGAGCTTTTGGATATCCATACTAAAGAA